>VMDR010004459.1:0-59959 GCA_007922815.1 Macrotus californicus
GATTTTTTTGTATGCCAAAATTCATATAATGATCTCTTATCAAAATTATTTTTAATCTTCTGTCACTAGACAACTGGATTTGGTCCTTCTTCATTTCTATTATAAGCGGGGAATTGGAAAGCACCTGACTTATAAAGAGATTTGTTCTCATCGTTAGAATAAGTCACTTTCTCAATTTCTGGGAAGTATATCAAAAAAGCTCTACTAAGACCTATCAAATTATTGTTAATCATGCTGGAACACTTTCACTTAGGCCCAGATTTTTAAACATCACAGATCTTCAAAAGTGATAGAAAAAAACAGATATTAATTTCACTACATTTTGCCAAAATAATGCTTTTTGATAAAATGCTTTGAACTTATTTCTTGTTTTAAATATATCACCATTAGTGTGAAGCTGCAGACTCAACTCGTGCACGGACAACATCCACCACCAACCTCATTTCGGACTGGCTAATCTTCACCAGCAAACACACCGCCAATTAGACACACTTTCTGTCACACAAAAAAATCTTTGACTTCGTTTTTCAATTCAAATAGCTATTTTGAGAATTATTATAAAAATCAATGAGAATTAAAAGCATATCTTCTGAAATTGGTTGCCAAAAACCGGAGAAGAGCACATCTTAGACAATTGATCACTAAAACAATCAAAATTAAAATGATGTAGATCTAATGTAATGACTCCATGCTTAAACAAGTTATAAAAGATGATCAATACACTCTCATAAGAAGTAACACGAATGGTAATACAGAACATGGTGATTACCTGGTAAAGCTGGGTGAGGCCACTGAAGGCTGCTAGCTGGCTTTGGAGAATGAGTAAGAGCTGCTGTAAAAGCCAGAAACACCACCAGCAATACAGCGGTTCTAGGCTGCTGACTGGTCTAGCAGCACGTCATATCTTTTGTTGTTATGATTTTATAAGAGGTTATGAGGATGATTTACATATTTGAAATAAATATTTCGTGTTAGGAGTTGATACAGCAGGTTTTGACAACTCTGTTAACTAAAGCACTTCAGACCTGGAAAAAACCACGTGAAAGTTTATCCTTGGGTTTTATTCATTTTATCTTGTAAAAACTTAGTATTTTCAAATGTTTCCATTTTAATTACATTTAAAATAATCAGCGTTACAAACCAATATTGCTTTAGCTTTTCTAAGTTACTTTTCTTCCCAGTTAAAATATATCCTAGACGTGAGTAGAGTGGAAAGTAATTGTTCACAATTACGTGAATATATTTTTGGTATGTAATGTCTCCCACAGATTTTCCCTTTGCTTCACTCTCTCAGGACTCTCCTTCAAGAGCAGGGCGTTCTTTGACCAGCATCAGGGGGTGGAAGAGGAAAAGGCCTTAAGTAAAAATTTTCATTATTTCCATCACTCTGCCATATATCTGAATTCTGAAAATCTATGAGTTCAAACACTTCATTTCTGTGTGTTCTAATATACTGCTTTTAATGTGTGTATAAGAAGGAAACGCCCAAAGTCCTATGTATTTATAGCTGATCATTAAAGGAAACTTTCTCTTTGTTTGCCACATCTGGGGTTTTGGGGTGTTATTAAGGGCAATGTGTCATAAGATTTACAATAGGTGAAACGTATATGTATACTCTTATAATTTGGGGAAAGGACTATCATGGACAGACTGATTCGCAGCAGATCAATTTTAGGGAAGAGTAGAGAGGATCTGGAAAGACTCCATGTAACCCGAAGTATGCATGCCCAGGTTGTAAAATGATGAATTTATCAGACTCCTATATAGCTTAATCAGATGCAGTCCAATATTCTTTTTATCATTGAGGGGCGGGGAGCAGTAATTGAATTGTTTAAGAGAGCCAAGAAGTAGAGCTGGGCCTGCGGCAGCCAGTTTTGGGAATAGTAATGAGGATCCTGTTCCCAGTCTTTTATGACTAGGCCTGCATGTGCTCCATGCTCTCAAACGTAAAGGGTCAGGTGCCCCAGACCCTGTTGGTGAATATGCACATCGCTATCCTCTGAAACCAGAAGACTAGTGTTGCAAACTCACGTGCCAGCAGAAGGCAGGTGATGTAAATGAATGAAGCTGACACGTTAAAAGAAAATAAAAGGTGTAAGGATTGGGTCTTGGAGGGGGCATGCCTCACCCAAGGTGGAGGCTGCTACTCAGCTACACCCTCAACCATTGCTATGGCTTCCACTCTTCAAGAGAAGCCAAAACTTGCATTTCATGTGAAATCTTTCAATTTGTAGATGTTGCCAATTAAATCGACATTTTTGTAAAACACACAGTGGGCAAAACAAAACAAGTCTACAGATCACATCTGGTCGGTGGCTGTTGGTTTGCGATCTCCACCCAGAGGCTACAGGGTGATGTTCCTGCCTCTGGAGCGGGAACAAAGCAGTGTTTAAGCAAAGTGTGGGTCTCCCACTCTGACTCCATCTAGAGCTCCACTTTCTTAGCTCTGCCTCAGCAATTACCAACTTTAATGTTGAATTTAGCTGAGCTTTCGCACATGGGTCCTGCTAGTCTGCTAGTTTAGAGGGAAGCGTAGGGTCAAACTTCATGGAGGCCAAGGGAACTGTCATCAGCAAACCCAGGTCGAATAAGCTGGATAGCCCTTCAGACATCATTCATTCCAGCTTTGCTGGTTGTGTGTCTTCCAATAGCGTGCTCTAAATATTCCTTTGGGGGGCTAATAGCACTCATATTGGTAACTGAAAGCTCTGCAGCCCCAATATTGTGGTGTCTGGATGCTCTCCTCATACACCTTCAGTCTCTGGGGCTTCAAGGACCACAAAAACTTCTTCAATGAAAGAAGTAGCTATGATTCTGGTTTCAGCCCTTCTCACTTCCTGGGCTACCGTTACCCTGAGTACTTTAACTTCAGATGGTGTGCTGGTTTTAAAACGTGTCCAGAAGCTCTTTGGTACTCCTCCCTTGAGGAGGTAGAGCTTCATTTCCTCCCTTGAGTGTGGGCTATACTTAGTGACTTGCTTCTAATGAATAGGATATGATGGATGACGGTGACTTCTGAGAATAGGTCACTGGCAGTGTGGCTTGCGCCCAGCTTTCTCTTGAATTACTTGCTCTGAGGGAAGCCGGAGGTCATGAGGACACTTAAGTGGCCCTATAGAGAGGCCCACAAGTGGGGGAACTGAGTTCTCCTACCAAGAGCCACGTGAGGGAGCCGTAGTGGGAGCAGATGCTCCAGTCCCGGTCCAGCCCTCAGATGACTGCAGCCTGCTGAACTCTTGATCACAAGCTCATGGAAGACCCTGAGTCTGAACCAGCTGCCAAACTGCTCCTGAATTCCTGCCTGGAATCTATGAGATAAGGAACATGTGCTGCTTCCAAATGCAGTGTGGTTGTGAAGTGTCGCCAACAGGTGACTAACAGAGATGGGCATAAAGCAAGCCAGGCCATGCCACCCCCATGTCACCTTTCTCTGTGGTTCCATCTAGCAAGGGGCAGAAGGCAAGATGTATCCCCCTCATGGCTGTGAAAAGACACAGGGGGTGGGGGCCAGTCTGGGGGAAGAAAACAGTGACTGTTACAAGAGGAAAGGTAACCAAGTTTAAGGACTTCTCTTACACCCCCAAGTACTAACCTCTGGATGGGATTACTCAAAGAGGTGGTGGTCACTCCATTTTAAGAATTCTCTTTCAGATTGAACAAACTCTAATTATTTGGTAGCAGTTGGGATTTAATTCTGCCCTAAAGCTCCTTTCTCTTAATTAGGTTAAAAGTTCAGGGTAAACAGGAAACTTAACCCAAATCTGAGATGTGCATTAATTTCAAAAGTAACCCCAGTGTAGATGTCCCTCCTGACCACAGAGGGGTCCAGACCGGAGCTTTCTCAGGCAGCATCGGATCCCCGCTCTCTGGAGGCTGAGCTCCGAGTCTGGGGCCGCACAGCTGCTGCTCCTCTCTTCTCTCTGCCTCTTATCTCAGGGCCTGTTCCGTAGCCTCTGTTCAGGTGAAACTCCAACATCTGAACCCAACCAGCCAATAAAGCGACTTACGTGTAATTCCAGTTGAAGTTACACTCTCACAGTGGACAAGACGAGGGCAGTGGGCATTTCTCATGCACAGGGAGAGCATGAATTCCCTTGAATTGCAGGGTTTCAGGGTCACATGAGACCTCCAGAAGGTCCTGGTGATGCTACCTTATCATCTGTACATTTCAGCTAGCTGGGCACATATGAATCTTACCTCAAATTTTCTATCGTCTTACAAGCATAAACCTTTTGTCTGTTTGTAAGTGAGGTCAGGTATCTTTTGGCATGGATAAGGAACACTGCAGAGTAGGTCCTAATGATAAACAGTAAGAGTGTGGGAGTGCCCTGAGAGGGGAAGAAACCACGTAGAAATGAAAGGGTTTCGGTTTAATTCTTCTTTGTACCCAGAGGCTGCTCTGCAAACCCCACCCTAAGGAGCCAGTGCCTGGCCCCTAATGTCATAAAACCCTCGGAAAGGAAAATGTGTGAAAGGCAGAACTGATTCAATCATTTTTGAGATCTGCCCTTGGGCCTACTTTGGGGGCTCGGAGAACACGTGCATTAACATGAAGCAGTGAAAGCGTTCGAAAGTGGGCCTTTCCAATGATGAACCAAGCCAGTTACCTTACAGCTTGTATGTTTATTGAACAAATACTACTAAAATAGCTAAAATACATTGGGTACTTATCATGAGTGCATCAGTAAAGATCACATTGTTACAAAAGCCTGCATTTCCAGCAGCACACAACTGCAACTCTACATAAATGCCACAGATACAGAGTACTGTTCTGCTCTATTTACACAGCTGATATGCCTATCCTAACAGAGAAGGGAGCGGGCAAGCGCACGAGAAACTCAGGCCCATGGGGGAGCAAGAAGAGAACGAAGAAGTGCAGCGCATGCATCACCGATGTTTAACAGTCAGAAGCGGGGCAGTTCAGAACAGAGCCTGCCCTGTCCAAGGAAAAGCTAAAAGACAGTTATATCAAAATTAAGGTGGGCTTTCAGACTGGCTAATGCAACAACATTCCGTGAGAAGATGGTATTTCTGATTTTTTTGTTTGTTTATCCGTTCCATTGGGAGCAAGGACAAAAATGTAAAATCTACACCTTGCTTATCAAAACTGCGGAAAAAGGATGTTCTGCCTTTTTAAAAGAAAATTTTGTAGACACTTTTTCCAACCTAATTTTTGGGAAAGGTGTCATTTTGCTATCCCGACTCAGGTGCCAGTGTTTTGGAGGTTTTTTCCAGAGGGCATTTATTGAAAATGGAGTTTTCCCTTTCCCCCCAAATATTCTTTCAAACAAAAAGAACCAAGAGAGACACCTAAAAACGCCTGCCCAATTATTGCTTTTCTTTCTCTAAGTTGGGCGGGCGAGGCTACCCAAAGGAAGAGACTCGGTGAGTAAATTACAGTTTTGTGCTTGCTCCCACTGCGGCGGCTGCGGGTCCATGAGTGCCAGCCCGTGACACGTGGCCTCTTACACTCTGTCCGGTAGCATTCACTCAACCCGCAACGCCGAAGAAGAAAGCCACACTGAAGACACCAGGAGAACAGGTCGATCCAGTCTAGAGAACAACATTCAGGGAAACAGAGAACCAACACCTTCTTGGAACATGGAAATAGAAAATAACTCCATCAGAGCGACCTCGCCAAGGAGCATGTTGAAAGTCCAAAATAGCACCATTCATCAGTGTCTCAGGTCCTGTGGCAGCATCTCGGTCACTTACCACAAGGAAACAATGAGTTTCAAACTACTTCTATACATCAAAAGAGTACATGGATAAAATATAGAGATATACAGACAATTGATGAACATAAACTACTAGGCTTGTTACAGCTAAATGGAAAAAAAAAAAAAAATGGGGACTCTCAGCCTCTGCAGGAAGCAGTCGGAGCCGTGTGGGTGCCGAGGCAGGAGTGGACCGGTTGTGTGAGAGCAGTAGGAGTGTGAGTTGTGGAAGACGTCGTCGTAGCGAACCAGGCCTGAGGGCCCACCTGTAAGGGTTGTAAACATGGATTCACAGTGTGAAATTCTGAGCGTTTTCACTGGAGTCAGAATGATTAAAAACGGATTTGATGATACCTATTTGACCACTGTAAATTCTGTAAAGCAAGGCTCAGAGTCCCATAGTTTCTTCTTATACTTGATGATTTACACAGAAAAAAAATCCCATATATGATACCATGACCTCATCAATACCCATACACCATACGTAATACAAATGGAGGTGTTATGATTAAAAAGAGTGGAGGTAACTGATTCTTGGGGAGTGGAGTTCACTGCTGCCGAGTGGAGTCGGGGAGGCAGCCTCGGTCTCGTCCTTCTTCTCACGGTCCACTCCCTCCGGGGCAGGAAGTCTTCCCTGAAGAGCAGGCGGGCCCAGACACAAACAGACGAACACACACAAAGGAGAGACACACTTAGTTATGCTTCTGAAACCATTCGAAATTTTTTTTTTATCCTTGAACTCCTGATGTTTTGCAAACCGAGTTTACATATTAAACACAGTTCACCTGAATGTAAATATTAGGTCTGCGGGGGCATGAAGTATAATAATTAAACACTAGCCACCTTGGCTTCAGCAGAATCAAGCGCCTCTCTAAGGGCTGACCCCAGCCATGTGGGAGGCAGCATTCCCCGAGAGTCGGGCGTCTGAGGTCAGCATCCAATGGAGCCTGACCCGGAGCTGGGGAGAGGTGCTCACTGGGGCACTGATGCACTTTTTAAAAAAGAGTTCAATGGCTGTGATTGAGTAGGGGAACTGACTATTTTCTAATATATAATAAAAATATTTAAAAGCATACAGAACTCGCAAAAATGTAATCTATGTATGGCTTATTCTGTCAGCAGTGGCACAGCCCAGGGGGGCCTTCTGGTCAGAATCAGAAGTGGGAAGTAAAGGTGGGAATGTTTGGGAGGGTGCTAGTGTAGGGTTGGGGGTGGGGGGCGTGCAGGAAATAAGAGAACAGTGTGAAACTGAGGCCAGAAGAGAGAGATTCGGCTAGTTTGGGCTGAGTGGGTGAGGTTTTTGTGTTTCTGACTAAAACACTCCAGCTGCAATGTGACTGATGACCCGCTGAGCACCAGTGGGAAGAAGCTCTCCATACTAACGGAGCAGCAAGAGGACAGGACAGTGAGCCCACTTCCATACTAACGGGGTGGCAAGAGGACAGGACAGTGAGCCCCATCTGGCACCAGATGGTATAAAAGAGAGGTCTCACTTTACCGCATGAGACTGAATGTTCTGATCAGACATGAAAACAGTGATTTGACAAGTCCCTCTCTTAGACAAACCATTAACTACTGGAGTTTCTTTGGGAAAAATATTACCCTCTGTGGTTTTAAAAGATCATTTTTTTTCCTTTTTTGATCAGGTCACATATTTTAACAGGACATATATAATAAACTAATTTGATTGGATATAACTTTAAAGTTATAATCAATAACTTTGATTAAAGTGATAATCTTGCTTTGTGATCTGTAAATGATCACATTTGAATTTCTTTTTAACAAGAATTAAGACATCAGGAACTTCCTAACAACTTGGAACTGAATGAATGTTTTCAGCAGCCCCAGGGTGAACTAAATACCACAAATAATTCAACTTCAAAAAGTCTTATTTACTGTATAGATTTTTCATATTAGACACCTGGTATGCCTAAATGCTGTATTTAAAATCTCAGACTTTGAGACGATACAACATTTTTAAGATGTATATCAAATCCACTCAGTATGTACTTTAATATTCCAGTCTTAGCTTGCGATTTAGAGGTTGTTTTGGTATAATTAAATATCAACAGAACAAAACCAGAAAATTAAATTAAAATATAGTTCACCACTCACACACTTAAGGATCTAGATAAATTTCCAAAAGCATTATATTGGGCCCTTCCTTTGAGTTGTGAAAATAAGTTCAATCTTGAAATTTTGGCATGCAATTCCAAGACTAAAAATAGAAAAGAAATCCACTGTAATTCAGTGCCTTTAAAATATTTGTTCCTCGAACCCATCAAGCAGTTAGCATGTGTGCTTCGAGTTACGACAAACTTGGGTTTTAGACAGTGAAGAATTCAATGGTTCGAAACTGTGACAGGCCAGGAAGGAAAATCGAAAGTTCACAAACAGCATTTCCCTCAACGACTACCCTCTATACATGGCTGGGCTGAAATTGCTAACTTCAGTTCAGGCTTACTCTGTTCAAAAGTGAATGTAAAGAGCATTTGTCTGTCTCTATGTACATCTCAAGTCTCACTAATCTTGTGCCTCCACAGAAAACACAGAAAACAAAATAAAGAGCTGAGTGGCACCTAGATAATTTGGAGAGAGGCTATACCCAGGAAAAAAAAAAATATGAAGGAGATTATTTCAGATGGGAATCTACATTTTTACTACTTTTCTCTCCGGTGAGGCTCCCAAACATTCACGTCTTCATTTATTATTCATGTTCTGAGAGCCTATTATGGCTTGAGTACTCTATTAGATTTTAAACCTACAGAGATTAAAACAGAAACAAAAAACACTCCCTGCCCAACCTGCTCTTCATTAACTTGCTGCAGGGAGATGGCCAAGTACAGCTGGACCATGGCAAGGAACCCTGTAAGCCAGGCAGGGGGTCCACTGCTGCAGTAGCTGAGGGGCCACAACCCAACAGTCTAGGGGGGCAGGGAGCTCGTGGGCAGATCAAGTTCTGCACAGCCTCCCACCGGAGGCCAGAATTTACTGGATTTCAATCGTTACCTCCTGTCCTTCATTAAAGAAAAAAATAAAGAATTGTCTTCCTGCCCCCACTAAAGGAATTTTAGGGTTATGTAGCAAGGGAAGGAGGTATTTTGAAGAGGGAACACAATGGTGTCTTATTTCTCCAGAAGTCAGGCCTTAGAAAAATTCAGGCAAAAATAATTCTACCTTCTTCCATCATCCAGCACATACGGCCCCTAGAGGGCTGAGGACTTGAAAGATCTAGAAGGCTGGAGGAGGGAGTGATGTGCCCAGTGGCTCCCACAGACTGGCTCTCCTGGATGCCCCTACAGCTGAGCTCCCTGGGGTTGGGTGGCCCTCTGGAATGCCGACTGTTAGTGTGTGAATCCCCCAGGTACTCATCACGTGCCACAGACCAAGTCAGTCAAGCTTATTTATCTTATGATTGTACAAAGTTGTGCTAGGAATAGGACAAATATATTATACTTAAGATACTATTTACCTACTTAGAGTGGAAAGACCTTAAAATAACAGAAGGCCTGAATCACAGGACCCATCGTGCCAACTGCAGGCAAGGCCTGGGACCTGGACCAGCCTTCCAGAGGAAAAGGAGGCACTACTGACTTGCTGAGGGACTTGCCTGGTCTTGTCTCTCTGGTTGTTGTCACCGGTACCACAGAGAGGATACCTGGGTGCCTGTATGGGGCAGGAACTAATGAAAAGACCATACTCTCTCTCGACCCCTCCATTATCATGTCTTCCCTCAAAGAATGTTTGCTGTTACACGGCTGATGCTGGTGATACCGTGGTGGGGATGGCAGGGTGCAGGTGTGCTTTAAGCTCACTTCCTCTCCAAGTCTGCAGGAGCAGCACAAGCCTAGCTCAGACGGGGCAAAATCATTTTGTTCACCCACTTTCCTGCCACTGGTTTCAACCTTGACCTTCAGAAATTGTCTGAACAATTAAAAGTGATTTAGAATTGCTTTCTTTCAATGCAAACTGCCAGTTGACACAATCTTCAAATTCTGCCTGCCAGTAAAAGATAAGAGAACTGCTGAAATCATTTAGTGTAAATAAGAGAGTTTTCAAACATTGAAACATCAGTAATAGCTGGGGCGGTCTCATCACTAGTCAGTTAAACATATGAAACTTTTAAATGTTTATTTTTATTTTCAATGTACTCTATTTTTTTTTTATTAACTGCAAAATCAGGAGGTCAGTGGTAAAAGTACAATCTTCCTACTTAATGGCCATGTGATATTTACTCTAACAAGCAAAGTCCAAAGGTATCTATAGTAAAAACCGATAAAAGATTTTTTAATGTTTTTGTTGGATTTTTTTTTCCAGAAATGGTGCTAAAATCTAAAATGTAAATTTTACAATTTTTTTAAGGCAGAGAATTGTCACATCTAAGATGTCAGCACAATGAAAGCATGTTTACAGATAATATTTTAGGCCTAAAAATTAAAAGAAAGAAATATAACAGTTTTTTTAATGTTCTTTCTGTTTTGTTCCGTGGGCAATTTCATCAAACATTCGGGAATTACTATCAGACAACACTGTCATCACCTTTTCCTTCTGAGATATCTTTCATCTCAAGCATCATATTTGACTTTATGCGGGAACAGAGCAAACAAATTACAAACCTGTAAAATGTACATTGGCTCTGTGACTATTAAATGAAAAATTGCTTTGGACTTATCAAGAAAGGAAGGTCATGTGAACTTTAAGCATCACAGGACCTTAGGATATGATTCTTTTTGTAGTATATGTTATTTCCAAGATCAAAATAGTATCAGATACATGAATTATGATTGTAGACTATAACGAATATTAAAAATAAAAATGAGTAACTCTGATTTTTTAAAAAAATTGCTCCTAAATTTTAAAAAACTTAACAAAATAGCAGCTAAGGATCTTACCTTAGGAAGCCTTCCCTCCATTTCCTTATTTGGAAATGGCTCTTGGCTGACCCAGACAAAGAGATCTGGGTAATAAACCTGTAAGAGACACAAGAGCACACACATTTAGATTAAAAACAGCATCCGCTTTGAAACCACCTGTGATCAGCTTAATGAGCTCAGTCCTCCTCAGCAATCATTTACTTCCCAACTGGAACTTTAGAGTGCTGGGGAAGCCCATCTAGTCTTTCGGACTGTTAATGTGCTTCTGAATGTTGGCTGCACTCGGGAGAGCTTAGCTCTGTCTTCCAAGACTAAGTCCAATAGAGCGGAGATATCAATCAATGTTACCTTCAGCATGCCAAGGGGCAGTCTCAGGGCATGACTGGCTGAGCAAAGGAAAGGCACTGGGGACGCCTAACTTTCAAAGCAGCCTATGATAAGAATCATTGCAAAATCCCATGTTTATGAGATGAATGTGCCCTGCACTCACCAAACACCGTTAGGGGTTATCCTGATCACTTTGTGGAAGGCTCAAGATGAGGCACAGGGCATAAGGAGGAAAGGAAGCAGCAGCCCCCGACAGCACACTGCCCAGCTGCCTTGAAGGTAGCAAAGTGCCCGAGCAAGGGGCAGGGAGATGGGCAGCATCGCTACGGATGATTCAGAGTGCTAGCTGATGGATTTAGGGGTGAGGTGGAGTGAGTTGAACTGAGTCATTCTCCTTTAACTACCTAGGTTATTACCATAAGAAGTTTGTTGACCAGCTGTTCTCCATCTCCCGGATAGACAGGGATCGGGGATCAGGATTTAACCCATAGCAGATTCAGGTCAGCCATAAAAAAGAACTTGGTAGAAGAATTGTTAAATTGCTAAAAGAATTCAGAGGGAAAAAATGTGAAATCTACTTTAAGAAATTAGAAACAGAATTTAACCACCTAATTCAGGGCTAATTCACATTTGATCAGGCCCTCCTTGAAGGGAGGGGAGGAAATTAGGTAAGATTTCCTCCAGATCTGATTCCCTAAATACTGTAAATAAGCCTCATGTTTAATAAATAATATTAAGAATCACACCTCATTAATAGGTTAACAAACAGACTTACATGCTGTTTTTGATTTTGGAAGCCCAGATGTGGTAGCCTAATCCCTGGGCTAACTGAGACGTTTGCAATGTCCCAATCAACCCATTTGCTCGGCAGGTCTAAGGTACGAAATGCGGATGGCTGCGTTGGTTCCTTGGGATAGTCTAACGGTAACTTTGCTCTACTCCAGTAACATTTATAGCCCGTCCCAGTTCACACAGAGATTTTGCACACATTACCTACCTCATCCTGACAATAAGCCTATGAATAGGTCTCAGCATTACACAGGTGAGGAAGTTGAGACTCAAAGCGGTCACCAGACTTGTCCAAGCTGCAAGGTCAGTGTAGGGTGGGGTTTAAACCTAGTTTCCAGACTCTAAACTTCAGTTCTTCCCACTATTCCGATGTTCTTGAATGATCCCAGAATGCAAATTGCCTACCACCTCTCAAAAACTGCACAGTCCACAGCCAACACATACATTTAGGTCTTAATATTTGAGAGCTTATCCAGGAAGAAGTGAACTTATTTTGGGACTTTGTACTGAGTCTGCTTTCTGGGCCATGTGCCCCCCCACCCCCAAACCAATCTTTTTCCTCTTGCTCCGCTTTCCCCTCCTTTGACCAGCTCCTTCTGGGAGAATTCCACCATCTGCCTTATCTGGGACAAAGAGCCACCCTGACATGCCCTTTAACCAGGAAATGGTGAAGAAAATAAAACAAAAAAAATCCCAATTTGGGCTGAATTTTAGGAGACTCTACATTGGGATCAAACATAAGGTCATAAATCGAAAAAAAAATTATAAATCAATAATGATTACATTTCCACACTACTACTTTTCTTTTTTTAATTTAAGTATTGTATTGCTTATGCTATTATAGTTGATCCAATTTTCCCCCTTTGCCCCTCACTTCCATAGTCCGTCCCCACACCATTGTCCATGTCCATGGATCCTTCGCGTATGTTCTTTGACTCATCCCTTCCCCTTCTTCCCCTTCTTTCAGTCAGTCCCCACCTCCCTCCCCCTTACAGCTGTCAGTCTGTTCCATGTTTCTGTGCCTCTGATTCTATTTTGCTCATTAGTTTATTTTGATCATTAAATTTCACTTAAAAGTGAGATCATATGGTATTTGTCTTTCAGCAACTGGCTTATTTCGCTTAGCATAATAGTCTCCAGTTACTACTTTTAAAAGCACACTTTAAGTACCATTAAAAATATTATACGTATTAATGAGATAGAAAGTTTCCCTGTAAGCCCAAAACATTGATAAAAATATACATAAAAACTTAGTAGACACATGGATGCAATGGAAAGGAAAATCAAGTAAACATTGTTATGTTTGTGTTCTTGTGATTTTCTGTGGTAGTCTATTTAAACAAAATCACATTGTTTTAG
Organism: Macrotus californicus; assembly: GCA_007922815.1. Lineage (NCBI taxonomy): Eukaryota > Metazoa > Chordata > Mammalia > Chiroptera > Phyllostomidae > Macrotus > Macrotus californicus. Next base: position 13,067 of record VMDR010004459.1, read on the forward strand.
CATTTAACTTCTAGGTTCACCCACGTCTGATTTATAGTGAAAAAATAGCTTGCCTCTCAGAAATTATTACACTTATTCTTACAATTTTTTTCTCCAAGAACTTAACTTTCTTTTTTTTAAAAAGAAAAACTGTTAGTGACTTTCTGCCAAAGAACTCAGGAACACAAGCATCTTATAGCAAATCCTACAAATCAGGAAACTTCCCCACCTACCTCAAATTTACTCTTTTGAAATATTAATTTAGCCACAGATTTGACAAGGGTATTCTAATTAGGCATTTTTCAGTGTTTGATTCATAAGGTAATCATTGCATACTTTAGGAAAAATAAGTGACGCTTTGGCCTTGTGGTAAATTCTTTGTCTTTTTCAGAATCATAACTTTAAGCTCCAAATGGCAGGACTTAAAGAGAGGAGTCTGTTACCCTCTGAAAACCTGCCGTTGGTCTCTAAGAACTCCACGTATCTCTGGACATGATATCTAAGGGAGATACTTAAACTTCCTTTTGTGATTTTGGAAAAAGGTAGTAGATTATTGGAAATATATGCTACCTACATTACAGCTTTGTTCTTATACCTGTGGTATTTTGAGACTCTTAAATGAAGGACTTAAGAGAAAAAAATCTATGACAATTATTACCCTTTCTCTCACATAGTGCGAACACCTCGCTCATGCGTGCATTCACCGTGAGTCTGAGTCGGCTGCAATGCGCTGGACACTGGTGGATTCTGGGGGCTGCAGGAAGAACAGAGTTCCTGCCTCCTAGGAGCTCAAACGGGCGGGGGGTGGGGGCGAGTGGCGGTGTGAAGACCTTTTATAAGGTCACTTTAAAGCTGTGTGCTACAAGCTGCATGGTGTCCTCCTCCACCCCAAATCCACGCGTTGAAGCCCTAACCCCTGCCACCTCAGAAAGAGCCTACCCTTGAAGAAGGTCTTTAAGGAAGTCGTGAGGGTGGGCCCTAACCCAGTAGGATTGGTGTCCTTCTAAAGGAGGCCATGGGGACGCAGAACACGGAGAGGGAAGGTGATATGAAGAATCAGGGAGGAGAAGACCATCTACAAGCCAAGGGTTGACGTCTTGGAAGAAACTGACCCTACCAGCATCTTGCCCTCAGACTTCCAGACTCCAGAATTACGAGAAACGACCTTTGTTGTTTAAGCCAGCTGGTCTGTGGGACTTTGTTGTGACAGCCCCAGCAAACTAATACAGTGCTTTAAGTGCAATTTTTAAAAAAAGTACAGTTCATGTCAAATGTGATAGCTGTTGGAACATATATCAACAGAGTAAAAACAAACAAAACCAACACTTAGCAAAACATCCAGTAGCACGGTCACCAGAGGAAATGTGGGTGGCAGCGAGCAGATCTGAAGTCACTCCACAGGCTGCTGAGTCGTTTTTCACCTAGGTCAGAATATTAGGAGCCGACGATGACCCTGTCATGGAGGCTGGTGAATACTGGTAATACATGGCTCAGAAAACAGGGATAAGGTGATGTTTTTGTGGTGGCCTGTTCTTGCTGGACCCTAAAGCTGTGTGTTCTTCTTGGCACTGGTCAGTGGATGTTCTGAAGGTGGACACATGGCTTACACTGTATTGCATTCATTCAGTTTTCTGGATTCAAGTTTGTGTTCTTCATGAACATCAATTAAACTGACTTTTTCATGTTTTTAACTTCACTGAACTCTCTCTTTATGGTGGTGGTGCGCATCTCAGAAATGTAAGTGATCTGGGCGATCCACACGGGAACACCTCAAAACTGTTGTTTTATTAAATACGTAAGCCCAGGTGCACCTTGACCTTGATGAGAGAAGTACATGTCCTCTTAAAAGTGTCTTCCATGTATAAAATAAGCAATTGTTTGTTCTTGCTCAAGTAAAATCCTCAAACCCTCTAGAACAGCAATTTTCAACCGTGCGCTGCAGGGATTTTTAAACATGCAATACCCAACTATACAGTCAGGACACTGACCCCTTTTTCCTTCGATTGTCAAATAAAGAAATGAGAGCAGCCAACACAACAATAGCTGTCCAGTGTGGCTGAATCAAATTGATACCTATTTTTGGTCTGATCCGCAAAAAAAAAAATCTTCTTTGGTGTGCCATAGAACTTCAGTAATTAGTTTATGTGTGCCATGAGATGGAAAGGTTGAAAATCGCTGCTCGAGAAGACAGTTCTTCCAGAAGTTAGAAATCAGAAAGGCAAGCTCTATCCTTAACAACTGAGAAAACATTGTGAAAATATGGAGGGAAAGGAAAACTTTGTCTTAAATTGCAGAACATGCAAAGGTTTTGTTTAAATTCTTGGAAAGGTTGAGTGGGTATGCTTGTCACTGAATATGTTGGTTAATGTATCTTTTTCTACAATGCTAGTTACGTCACTGATGACTACATTAAAAACGACTGAGAAGCCACGGAGATTTAAATACACTAATCATGACAGACAGGCATTTAAATATCCATGAGCAACTCCAGTTAAAGCAGTTTTTTGCTCTCAAGTATACTTAACATATTTAAGCCCACAATATGTTTAAATACAGTTTAGTGGTGAAAATGTACTATTTCTACTCGTTCTTTACATGGATTTGATGGCTGGGTATTTAAGTTTCAATTGTCTACCATAGCATGTAAGTTGAGAATATAATGCTCAAGGTTTTTTGCTTTTTAAATCTCTCTTTCAAGGGTCGTTTTACTCTGTGGACAACGCAGCATGAAAAATGACTTCATTTTTTTAAAAGTCTGTAAGGTCATTAGCTTGGCAATGATTATTACTTGGTATCCCAATCAGAAAAATAAAATGTGGGGACAATCAGAGATCACTCCTACAAGGTCCTAAAAAAAATGCAAACTGATTATCCCTTAAATTCTTTTTTTAAAATCTTTTAAGCTTTTCATTTCAAAATTGGCTCTTTATTTTCCAATAGTATAGTCCACATACAGAATCAATCTAATCGCTATTTCCTATCACTTCTATACTGCATGTACAGTTTAAATTATATTTACTTATTGCCTATCTCTAAATTTGTCTTTTCCTCTATTTACTGTCTTTATCATTATTTCTTTGGTGAGACTGTTACATGAGACTGCTCCTCTAAGGCAGAGTCATGGCTTTATCCAGAGCTTAAACACACCACATACATGTACGTTGCTCACTTAATTGGCTAACATACTGCCTCAGACACCTGCTATGAAGATGTGGCATGGCCTGGTTAAGGACCCTAATTATATTTCCTGTCCTTGATGGAGTTCTCTGTGCTTAAGAATGCACACACATGGCCTTTTTATGTCTTAACAAGGCTAGGTGCCCACACCGTGTAACTAGGAATGGGGGCTGGGGCAGCAGGTGTCCAACTTGCATAATTAATTCTTTGAGTACCAAAGGAGTGTGTTTCATAATCTGTCTGCCAATTAAACAGTCTGCACGTGTCTGCATGTACACATGCTCCATTCTGCCTAATTGGTTGGAAAGTTGTGGAACCTAGTACTGTAATACAAGGGGAAGTTACCTGCATATACGAACACTTTATTTCTGCAAATACCTTTTGAAGTGGAGCTATTAAGAATCTCCCTCAAAAGCCACTCTGCTCCCAGGTGCTACTGGTCACGTGAGAGGGCAGGATGTAAACCGAGACCATAAATGAGTTACAAGGATCATTTTCTCTGAACAGCATTACATCAAGATTAGATGGTGCCAAAAGATGATGCACTATCTCCCTAGAGACGAGTCTTAGAGACCTGCCTAACCCTGGGAACGCAGCTTGCAGATGAAGCACACAGTGGAGGGAATGCATTGCAACCAGAGGACAAAGGATAAGCAGGCAGAACATGGAGACACTCTGGACATTCTGGAAAGCAGAATAAAAGTGTTAGTTGGTGCCTAAGTTGGCAAACATGCACCAACTGGTTTGGGAACTACGTGAAACGTGTAGAGACCTAATTTATGTACACAATGTGCACACGCACACACACAAAGCACACACACAGGAGCTGGCTGTGGTTAACAATGCATAATAACAGAGAAAGCATTACCAAACATTCTGAGCCATAAATGTCCTCCTGCCAGAAAGGAGAGGATGGCCTTTCAGGGCAGTGCTGTACTACTGCACATGCTGACACCCCCTGCTTTTCCATGGACTGACACAGTCTTCACCTGTAGGAACGGGGCTAGGAACACAATGAGGCTCAATGAGGAAGATAATGGTAGCTCACAAACTGGTTCAGCCCACTGGGTGCGTGAAGTCCACCATGAGCACAGAAAATGGCCATGTTTTACAAATATCACACAGCAGATTATGTTACTGCCCACTCTTTTGCCCAAATTCTTGAGGGAAAAATAAGGATGCGCATTATACACGGGTAATACCTGAAATACCTTGCATCTGTTCTTGTGTTCTGTAATTATTTGTTAAAATTTCTTGTGGCATCATATGTTCAAAGATAAGTGCCAAAATTCCTTTACAATACAAAAAACAAGTATCTAAATAGAAATAAGTAAATAATTGCGTCTAAAAATTAAAACGAAAGATCACATTGGTGCGCATTACACACGCACGGCAAAAGGCGGTACGTGCGGGCCGGAGGCGTCTGACACAAGCCGTGCGGGCTGGGGAGTGGAACCCTCTCAGTTCACGCTGCTCGTTGTGAGGCCATGTTGAGAAGCCCCTGATGACGATGTGGGGACCGGACAGCTGTGGAATTTTATTTCTAAACTTCAACCAGGCAGAGAACGGAAATCTCCTGGCAACAAAATGAAAGTGTTTACATGTGAAATTAATCGTCAGCACAAAGAGCTTTCAGAGCCACTCTGTTCCACAATACAATACTCAGCTTGTTTGGCTAGTGAGTCTTTTAAAATCTGATTTCTAAGAATAAGAGCAAAGAGTTTCAAGAGGAGCAATGAATCAAGTCAGGAGCAAGCCACAAAAGGTTAACATTTTCCGACTTTGCTTTTTCAACACTATTTAAAGCAGTTCGGTGGGCGAGTTTTCAGCGCTTTGACGGTGTGTGGTTCAAGGCAGGGTGCAGCAGCGCAGGGTCGCTGGGCTCGGTGGACACAGAGGTGAGCAGCAAGCATTTCTGCTGGGCAAGCTCCTGCTCTCATCCCAGCCCAGCCCCGCTCCTTTCCAAGAAGAACATGCTTAGCACGAAGCAATCCACCTAAAGACTCCATAAATCCAAAAAAGGGAGTTACTGATCGAGGAATTCTCAGATTTCTGCCAAGACACCCTCCCCTGGGCGGGAGGTCAGCCTGGTACAGTAATCGGAGCCAAATCGTGGACTGGACTCAAGGAATCAAGTTCAACACTTCAAATCTTGACTTTTAATGGGCGACTTTTCTTTTCAGCGATGAAGACAAAACAAAGTACAAAGAGCTGATAACAGCCCAAAGTAAACTAGAAAAAATGTTCCAGAATAAAGCTTGGAAGCAAAGCTCATAAGGAACATCTAAGAAGAGATTTTTCAAACAGAAAAAAAAATAAAGCAGCTTTTTAAAGTTCTGGTTTGAGATTAAGCAGTTTGTGAATGAACAATAAAAAGCCAAGGCCACAAAACAAGATATTTGCTCTTTTTCGGAGGAAATAAAATCTACTGGCCTTTGTTAACTAGCAGCAAAAGGAAAAGAAAGGAAAAAGGCCCCTCAGGCATTTAAGCACAGCATAAGCTTTTCCTTGCCTTCCTGACCTCAACAAATATGTTAATAAAATCTTCAACCTCCCTGGAGTGGAACCAGAGTAAATATTTACTTAACACATCTGAGTTCTAAGTCTGGACCACCTTATTCCTTTATATAAATTGGTTTTCATTTGTAATCAAGAAATGAAAAACACTACATTTTGTGTTTTCTCCAACTTTTAAGGTAAAAGGAAGGAGGAAAGGAAGAAAAATAACTATATTGTGCCCTCATACACCAGACTGCACTTTGAATTTCTGAAGCATATTCTCCACCACAAATGAGAACAATGCTGTTGCTATGCTTTCCAATACTAGACATCTGGAGTTAGCAGGACTTTTCCCAAGCACATTCCAAAGTTAATAGGAAACACTAGACTTGCTTTTATTAGCTGGTTGGAGTAATTTTAGGTATGCCGAGTTTCACCTACAAATAACTAAGAAATCTGATTTCTACTCACCAAGAATACTATTTTTCTTTCCTCTTGCCCTAAAATTACTATCCATTAAAATCTTATGAAAATTTTTCACCAACAACATGGAAGAATAAGTCTTCAAAAATCAGATTTATTTTGTTAAAGCCCTTGATCAAAGGCTAGTGAGGTCTGTATTTATTTATCTAGACATAAGGATTTTGGATTTTTCTTGGTCTGGGTGAATGATGCGATAATCAGTTCCTTTTGAGGAGATGGAGGACATTTCAAAACATTCCTCCTGTTGACAGGTATAAGACTCAGCTTTCCAGAAAGTGTGTCTTTTCCCCCAGAGTGCCCATTGCAAAGGAGGCCCTTCCCTCCTTCCATCAGTGCCCCCTTGTCGGGCCAGCAGCTATGCCTCTCAGCACTTGGCAGAGGTCACCCCCTTCTCTTGCACTGTCTTGGTCATCGAAAGACTGATATCTCTTCAACAACAAACAGCATGACAACAGATAACCAAATTGGGAGGAAAAGTGGTTTCGATAGGGGCGGGGGTGTATTTAAAGTGAGCTTAAATCAGAGTCTAGCTGGTTATCTCCTAAGAAGTCTGCCTTTAAAAAAAGGAAAACTATTACCAGATCTATACCCCTATGCTGTAAGAACTCAGGCCACAGAGAGGTTACCAGAAGGCTTCCAATAACATGTCCTTTAAGAAAACTGGCAAAAACTAAAAGTACGAGAGGAATAGGAAAACATTGGGATGGATCCTGGGCACCGCCTGGAGTTTCAACCCCACTGGGTGCAGCGTAGTCCAGTCCGGTGGAAGGCTTCTTTCTCTCGGATGAGGGCTCAGCCACGCAGGGACCTAAGCGGTAGCCACCAACCCAACTGGGCAAGCTATTTCAGGCTGGGAGTACCGGAAGAAACAAGTTCCTCAAGAGCTGGTGAAGATAACTACAAAGGGCATGCCAAATTGGGAGGCTAAGTTCCCTGGAAAGGGGCTCGCGTACTCAAATCCACATGAAAAAGATAGCAATGGAAACTCAGACCTTCATTCCAGGTCCTGGCCGCACTCTCCAACAGGAGAGTACTTCGACCTCATCTTTCTGTCCTTCCCTCATAAACCAACCATCAAAACTATACTTCTCCAAAGGAAGAGAACTGTGAACAATACGTGGGACTCGCTGGAACCCTCATGGGCAGAGTATGTAAGTTTGGGAACCACAGTTTTCTGTGGAAATGCATACAGCACTCATTATAATGTATTTTAAAAATTTCAGGCATGTTTTCCAGGCACACTCATTTAGACCTCATGGCGCCCTTTCAAGGATGAAATGAAGCAATACATGTGAAGTGCTAGCAACAGGGTCAGGCGCATAAGTAAGTGCATCTGGCTAACTGGCACTAGCATCATCCTCACCACTCTGCAGATGAGGACATTGCAGGACAGCGAGTCAGGGAGCCTGCCCAAGGTCACAAAACCAAGAAATGGGCAAGACAGGATGCACACCCAGCCTCTCCTCTCACAGAATAATCCGTCAGTATCGATCTTCTCTGCTATTTTCCCTAAACCACCTGGAGTGATGCCATGAGGCCCCCTGAGTGACGGGGCCGGTTTTCAATCCCCCCAGTAGATGGGGAGCATCTCCGCTTAGTGCCCTTGTGATGAAATTTAGGTGCATTTCTGATACCTACTGTCAAGAGTAATTTTCTCAAGAACATATGTTGCTCTGTGCTGCCTGTGTTTCTGATAAACAGCCACCTGTCAAAAATAACCTACCTTAAAAAAAACCGCACTGTTTGCATGCACAGAGGGCTGCAGTGTCTGTGTGTCCACAGTCGTTGAGGAAGGAGCAGCAACGGTGGCTTGGCTGTGTTAGGGCTTGAATCTAAGTAAACTAGTGACCACAGTTTTGTCTTTTTTCAATTTTCCTGGAAAGGAAATGTTCAGCGCAACATGTGTATCTAGCAATCACAGCAGCTAATTATAAAGGGCATGCGCTAAGAAACTAGATTGTTTTTCGTATAACCCCCCAGATGAACTCTAAACCACCTCTCAGATGGCCTGGCTATGGACAGTCTAACTCAGAATATTTTTTCTTCCATCAGATGCATTTGCGATCATGTCCACTGTAAGTATGCTTTTCAAAACTTCAGTCAATTTAAAAACAAACTGCTTAATTAAAGGACAATTAAAATCTCATATTTATCAATGATCTGCAAATATACAAACCATACGCTACATAAAAACATAAAATGGTCCAAGTTGAAGAGGAAGAACATAAAAACTTGTTAGACCAGAGAGGAAGTGGGTAAACTAAGAATGGTAATTTAGAATGAAAAACAAAATTTAACCTGACTCCATTTGGAAACTTTTAATGAATGTAGTAGAATTACAGATGGTTCTAAAGACAGAAAAATGGAAAAATGAAGATGGGGCAAGGAGCCAATCATTAGTTATTTCTATTGCAAAGGTACCAAACAGAGAGAAACAAGGGAAATCGTATCTGACCCTCAGATTACATGCAGACTCGGCTGTCGTGGCCCTCTGGCTCTGTCCAAACGATGGAAGAACACCTGGTCAATTTTGTAAAAATTCACATTAATTATCAGATGAATTATTTCTATGATGCCAAAGAGCAAATTTAATTGAATTTCTGATTGAATTGATTGTGACAGTGTAGACAGTTAAGCTTCATATAATAAAATTAAAGTTTAAAAAGCAGTCCTAATTTAAAAAAAAAAAAGAAAAAGGAATAGGCTTCATGAAGATAAAATGAAAAGATGTGGAGACTTGGCTCCCAGACCTTGGTAACAAGATCAGAACAATTTAAGATTCTATTATCAAGAAGTGAGCAAAATATCCATGGCCAGAGGCATTTCACGATGTATAATTAGACCCAAGTCTCCATAGGGCAGCATGAAATGGAGACTCAGTTATGGTCCAGCAGGCTTCAGAAATGGTCAGATCCTGGTAACTGAGGATCACAATGATAAAGCTGAGAAAGGATCAGTGAAGATGTGGGCAGAATTTCTTGTGCTGTATTAACTGAGTTGGTTGGGTATATAAACTCAATTATCCAATCAACTGAATATTTACTAAGTACTTACTTTCTGTGACATATTGAGATTTTGGTAGGCAGTGTTCAATCCTGTAGAATGAACGTCTTATCAAAGAGTATGTCCCATTAGTCTGGGCTGGAAGTGCTGAAGTGGCAAAGAAGACACGTTTTTTTCAAGAAAAGTTTTTTTAGAACTAAGCCACCAGAGCCTGGGACATCTACTCAGGAAATCAGTGGGCTAGTTACTTAATTCATCTTTCCAAATTCTCATTCTCTCACCTATACAACTAAAGTCCCTGATATTGCCTGTTTCAAAGAGTGGGTCCATTTCCCGCATGGTATTCATTCTTACAGCCAGTATTATACCCCCAAGATGTAGCGGGCACTAGGCTAGGTGTTCAACCTTGTGCTGCCACACCCATGTGCACACTGATACTGAGATTCAGCAACTGCCTGGCAAATGTGCAAAGAACAGACTTTGAGGTCACGGCACCACTAAGCGTTTGGGGTAACTTTCCCCAACACAACATCATGAAGGGAATTGAACAGCGTGTCTTGGGAAAGTACCTAGTAACACTCCTTTACTTGGGGTCATGTTTATAAGGATCTTAGTGAACACATTTTATCCATCTAACGACTGACTCTAGTTTTTCCTTGACAGCTCTGAACGCTGACTGCCAAAGAGGCAGTATCTTCTCCTAACTTCTACTCTTTCCTGTTCAAGAGCAGGCTCTGTGTCTGACATGGACTTTCTCCAATAAAAACGTCCTCAAAATGCCTGGACCCATTTTAAGCACAGCTTGTGTCAGTTTCTCCCCTGTCGGCCACTGGACTGCAGTACTTTTCCCTGCTGGAATGGTATCAAACACAACTCAGACAGGAAGGCTGTTACCTGCCCCAGTCATCAAAGGACAGTGGCGTGCGATGGTGATCTGAGTAAAGGCTGGAGTGGAGAAGGGAGAAATGCTAGACCCGGGCAGCCACGCCAACACTTCCGTGCGCATTATGAATCTCCCTCTTGTTTTAATGACTTGTTGGTGTGAGCCTTTGGCTCGTCTTTTTACTGGCAATGATTATCCAGCTATTCTCCCTCTCTTTCCAATCAATGGCTCTAGTTCCCCATTTCAGCTTAAAAGGGGAAAACAGACCTTCCTTTCATCAGCCACACTTTCTTATGTATCTCTTCCTTCTCCTTTCTAAACACCTGTTATATTTGTATTTTAGTCTCTGAAAGTAAGGATGAACCCTGAAAAAGCAGTCCAAAATCAAGGGTTTAAAACTATCTCTGGCTAGACAATCATAACTCTTCTAAGGCAAAAAAAAAGCTTAGATAGGAAACCATTCTAAAGTAATAACAGGCAATAATTTTATTTATGAAGATTTCATTACCTTGTGGAACCAGAGCAAATTATGCTCTGCTGTCACGAATACCTCATTCAGATTGCTGAGAGACAAACTACGGAGATGCTGGAAAAAACACCATCGATAGCATCGTGAATAATGGCGCTCCACAGCCAAGGTGTAGGGTGTGTGAGTCTACTCTACAAGGAGACTCCTCTTCCAGCAGACCGGACCAAACTAACTGTGTGGACTCTCAGGATCTCTTCTGTCTAAGCAAGTGTAAAGGAAGGGAGCCCAAAGTTTGAGAGTTGTCTGTGCAGTGTGCTGAGATTTCACTTAACCCCTCCCCCACCCTTACCTCCCTAACACTGAGCCTTCTCAAATGTTCAGTGAGAGGTGCTTTTCAGCAGCAAATTCAGCATCTGTATGTTTTTACATATTTTATAATCTGAACTGTCACAACTTTGCAAAGTGTTGGGAGGTTACGAGTTATAAACCCCAGGGTGAGCCACCTGGCTCTGCTCAGAAAACACCCGGACCTCCACGTACCCAAGCCCACCGACTCGCACATTCACATCACGGACATTTACTGGTCACTCGGGATGTGCCACATCCTGGACGGGCACTGGAGCGCTATCAGACCGGGTGGCGGGTTTGGGATCTGTTCCAAGGCCCCATTAGGGCACGTCAATGAAGGCCACGGTTTCCTGCCACTTTGTAGAAAGAAAAGGCCAACTTTACTAGCTGTTCTTGAGTTCCCTGTCAGTGATGAAACTTTTCCACATCTAAATTCACCATCCTGCTGATAGAGAAAAAGGGAAAAAAGGAGGCTTCACAGCCTCACCTGCTACCCCAGATGACAGGGATGACGCTGAGTTACTAGGGGTCAATTTTCTTGGTTCAAGTTTCCAATCTCGGGTGGTAGAAAAGAGCTACAGAAAAAAGACAGCTACAGGTAGAGTGTTGTGTGATGAGCGTACAGAGGAGCATGAGATGATTCCTGCTGGATGTACTGGGGAGAGTTTCATAAAAGAGTGAGTATTTAAACCCAGTCTGGAAGAGCAACTTTATTCTGTCAAGAGGAGCATTCTTTCTAGGACTGAGTGAGCAGAGGCGCAGAAGGAGGGACTCCTGAGGCCCATTAGAATAACAAGTGGCCTGCTTCCTCCAAGCAAATGTAGTCTATCATGGCTCGAAATACAGTATTAGTTCACACAGCCCCTGGCATGGCTGCCCAGCCCCTAAAATTAAATTCATGAAGGTCTAAATACAGCAGTTGGACAAAAATTATTTGAAAGTATGACATGGGAGCAGGTAGAAAGAATTCAGAGAAGTGCTTGCCTGTATCACTCTCACTGAGAGGCTCAGCGAGAAGCCCACCTCACGTGACGGGCCTGGAAGGGCTGGTGACCTCATTTCGCGTTGACCGGCCTGCTGCTGAGGAAGTCTCCAGTAGGGGTCTGTTATCAAGGCATTCCAGAAAATCCTCTTGTTCTTGGCTTTCCCCAACTTTTGTATATCATGTGATGAGATTCTCTTTAGCTGGCCACCGGACTACTGACTAAATTAGTAACGACCTGTAGGCCTCAAATTGTAAACAATTTTACGATGATGATGTAAGGGTTGGCTTGAATTCTGAAAAAGTGTATCTGGCTAATCAGGAAGAAGTGGAGGGAGAGAGAACCAGCTGGGTGCATGTGGCTACAACTGATTAGCACATGGCTACACCCAGCCGGCCTCACGGAGGGGAGCATGGTGCCTCCTTTTGGGCAGCTGGCACAGAGCAATACCCTCTCTGGCCAAGTGGACACCTCTGAACTTCTGGGACTTGCCAATGGAAGGGCTACCACTCTCTCAAAAAAGAAAAGAGGTTAAGTGTGCTCCTCTCTTCCTTCCCAAGTCTGCCTCGCTAGGGACCTTCTTTCTCTCCACCGCTCCACCCAAGCCCAAGGAGAGTGAGAGGCAGCAATAGGGCAAGCTTACCTTTAACCAGAAAACGTTCGTGAGAGTGTGTGCTCTTTTCTGTTGGGCACAACCAAAGGCAAAGGACCTGACCCAGGCTGGAACCTGAGTGAGAGCCGTGGACCATCTCTGAGACACCTGCTCAATGGCAGCCTATGGCTCAGCACGTCAAGTCCTTGACTTCTAGGTCTAGTTCGTGAGCTCTGTCCTTGATAGCAAAGGGGCCCTAAGTGGACAAGGATATTCCCCACTGCAGTAAAAATGAATTATGCTCACTCTCACAAGCATACCTAATGTATTCCCGTTTTTTGGAATGTGCTTCTCTCGTCTAAATCTACCCAAATATTCTCAATTCTTCATTCACTCAGTATTTATTAAGGACAGTGCTAAGCCTTAGAGACTAAAAGCTTAAGAAGACATAGTATCCGCTCTCAAGGAGCAAATAGTGCACTTCTAGGTTTCAATATTTCTGCCAGCTCCAACTGGTTGTTGATGGCACACCATCAACAAGAAGATTCTGAAGATCCTGAGATCATATTCAGGCTGAATAATGACTGTCGAGGTTGATTAGCAATGTCTGCCACAGCTGTGGCAGGAGTCAGTGGTGACATATATGCCATATAATTGCCATGTCTGGGTGTAGCTTAATTTCTACCTCCTTAAAAAAAAGTATTCCTTTACAAGCCCCAGTCCTGGGCCCTCAAGCACTCTTCTGAACTGTGCTGCATCACACTGTTAGGTGTGCCATGCATGCTAAGCCTTCCTTCCACAGCTGACACATACATTCACTCAGGGTGTATAGCAAGGGTGCGCTTTCTATAAGGTAAAGAACTGAGCACAAATAAAATGCTCAAAGAGTAAATAAAAACCCTTGTTCAGTTGACATGAGGACAGAGGCATAACCCTACTGCTAACTCTTCTCCATCTCTTCAGTACTTTCAGACATGGCATCTTTGGGCTCCTGGGATCACCTTCAAAACATCACAGAATCAGATTATGTTGGAAATAAGTAAGGGCTTTATGTTTCCAACACTGGGAGCAAAGCTCCCCCTGGATCCTGGAGGGGGCTTGTATAGCCCAGGAGAAGTCGCGGTGAGCTTTGAGAACCCCAGCCTGATCAAACCTAGAGAGCTAGCATCTCTCCAGGTTGCTCAGAGTGTGACACGGAAAACTGGTAAAGGAGAGCAATCAAAAGCCACTCCTTTTTGTAAGTGGCTTTATGACTTAATGCACTTTTTCCTTCTATTAATAAATTGTGGAAAATGATTTGTTGTGAAAACTAAAATATATTCAGGTCAACTTCCTAGATTTTTAGAAGGTAAGGATACACATGACTTCTAGTTCACCAAACTAAACATGATTAAGCCATTAACAACAAATAAAAGAAGTCCAACTTAACACACATTAGTTTGCACAGAACAAATAGTTACTGGCCTTCTAACATATATTGAATACTTGATTAAGCACGGTGTACAGACTTTATAACCCTCTGGGTGCCTACAATTTAGTTGGTCAAGGAAAGAAATGCATACGATCCAACCAACAAATGACACAAGAGAGTATAATCTAACGGTACACCCAGGTTAACACTAAGTCATTGCTACAAATAACTGAATTGATATTTAGCATTTACTTGAGAGCCATGTTAATGCTTAAATCCTAAATCATTAGAACTGCTAATGCTTGTCATACACTAATGGATCAATTTCAGTCACCGCTATTCTTTAAACCACTGACATGGGAAATTCTTGAAGCTAGCCCTAAGTGCAAAACATGTCTAGAAATACCCCTTTCAGATAAATTCAGATCCAGTAAATAATATTTTTAGCAGTCATAATTTCTACAGATGTGGGCTGAGATTTATGGTTAACCTGTTTTCCAGTTCAAAGCAAAGAAGTTTGACATTGGAATCTTTTAACATATCTTTGTCAACCAAGACGACATAGTCCAAGTACATTCAATACATTTTCCTCTGATATATTCTAATTGGATTTGCTGATAAAATTTCTTTTTACCTAGTCTTTTCCTGTATAACAAAGGAATTATTCAAATAATTCATACAAGTCCTTCCCACTCCTATATCATTCCAGCAACATTTTAAATAACCAAAATGAATCAAATGAAATCAAGTGTTTTTTTTTTTTTTAACATAATTATTCAGATAATTATCTCAACCCTCCATTTCACTTTGCCGGTGAGGATAAGACCTTAAAAGACTTTCCAGTCAGAAACAGCACTAAGTAAAATATCTACAAAACGAAGGGAGTCATAGTATTTCACTCCAAGGCTCCCAAGTCAGTCCAGGGTAGATGGACATTCAATGCATAAAACTAGAAATCTGGAGGTTCCTCATTTTGTTTAGTAAAATATTCATATTTTAGAAGTCTTTTTTTTCTACTTGAAAAGTATTCATCCTAGGATTTAAAATAAAGTGAACTCCTTCTGGGTATTTATGATGATCTAATTTACATCCAGGTTTTTAAGAATTGTATTGGGTTAAAATAGAATGATACCTTGAATTGGTATTTATTTCAAGACTTCTGCTAATATACCTTCTGCCTGAATTACCTACGTAGCTTAAAAGGAGGCTAGACTGAGGTTAAACCCAGACAGACCCTCCCTACTGCCCTAATTCCCCCAGACAGTTCCCAGTTCCCCCCTCACAGCGTGCTGAAAGGCCTGGTGAAAGAGAAGATAGTACCATTTAAAATTGCCCTCCTAGGTACTCAGCATCTCCAGAGTCAAGATCACTGTGAGCAACTTGCAAATTTACATTCTAAAACCCAATGGTACAGCTACCAATAGGACCACATCCCTCCTCAATCTTTGTCTTTTTCTTTAAACAGGAAAACCGTATGTTAATGGGAGATTATTCAAAGAGTCTCCTTGTAAACCCATGAATGCCACTTCACAGACTACAGAGAGCTGAGCTCTATGAACCATACAATGGAGTCAACTCATCTTTTTTAAAAGCTCAGCATCACCCTTAAAGAGAACTTACATTGTTCCAATTCCTAGGTCTCTGTTAAAGCAGAATGAGCCCATGCTTTCTGCCACTGTGAGTCCCTGGCATACACGCACTCAGAGCCAAGTTTACTGCACAGAGGGCAGGCATGTTGAAAATCAGAACCTAACCTTGACATTGGATTAAATAATTAATTTTTTCCAACTATTCAACAAGACCATCTGTGTATTCTGAAGTATTTTCTTCTCACTGAGTATCAAAAGTAAGTACCTTTAAAATAAAACACCTCAATAAATACCAAGGACCCATACAAAATGTAATCTAAGAAATTAAAATTTACCAAAATGCCAAACATAAATTAAAGAAATGCTGAAGATCTCTGTAGACTCACACTATCCCTGTTAATTGCATTTTTTTTAAAAAAAGGGCAATAGGAAAAAGGCATGTTTACTAAAAAACTTAAAAAGTCGGGGAATGAGTTATTGAAAAGAACATTCTGTTCAACCAAGACATGGAACACTATACCAAAATTAAAACTTTTAAGAGGACTCCTGAGTCGCAAAACCCCAGGTGCACTGTGATCTGTGTAAATGGCGCCTCCTGGAGTTGTGTTTAAAGAGTCCCCGACACAGCAGGCAGTGCGATTAGCGCCCCCTGGAGTTAACAAAGTGGCTGTATTTTTTTGATCATACAAAAGGCACTCCAAAATTTGTGAGTGAATCTCCAAATTACTGTTGTGAAACATTATCATTTTAGGGTATATGAAATGTCTAGATATTGAATCACTCTGTTTTTGAATTCTGGAGTCTATCAATTAATTTTTTTTTTACTGGAATGAGCAAGCCATTTATAAATTTGTATTTGGGAGGGGAGCTAAGGGAGAAAAATTGGGACAACTGTAATAGCATAATCACTAAAATATAATTAAAAAAACAAGAAAATATATTACTGAGCAATGAAAAACAATAAATAAATAAATAAATTTGTATTTGGAATAAACACTTTACTAAATAGGCTAAATACTCTGACATTAGATCCTCCTTAGAGTTTTAAATTATGTAAATGGAATAACATGTTTAACAAAAAGGGCGTTTATACATTATCCAGAGGAGGCCAGGTGTTAAATCTGTTTCTCCAGCAGTCGTTTCTATTGAATGTGGGCTAAAGTCTCTAAGGAAGCCAGTTACAGATCAGCAAAGTAATTTCAGTTTTAATCAAGGAAAGAAAAGAACTTCATTTTGCCAAAAAAGAGTAAGTGGAGGCACAAAACACCTCTAGTATGAGTTTTTAAAAAACACAATTGAAACACTTTTTTTCACTTTCATCTACAAAGACTTTTAAGAGCTCAGACCTCCCAGAGCAAGAGAATTGCTAGAAAGTTCCTTGGAATCACCCACAGACAATAACTGTCCGTGGTGTCATTTCAGGCAATGGGCTTGCGCCAAAAAGGACTGACATCTTGATGAAAGGATCACCAAAAAGTGGTGAGAATTTCTCCATGAGTAAAAACCCTTCCAAGAGCAACAAATTGTGATTTCTCATTCTGCCTCCATACATAAACGACAACTGTAGGAAATTAACAACATGTAAGAGTAATTCCAATTTGCTCTTCTGCATGCAAATCATTCCAACTTTCATTCTCAGCTCTGGCACATGTGCTTGCTTTCTGCAAAGCTCCTTCCACTCACTGTCACAGAAACATGATATTTTTACTCTTTGAACTTGATCTATAGGGCTAGTTTTGGCATGGGCAGCGGTCAAACTTATGTTTAACCAAACTGGTCACCTGACATATTACAACTATCTGTGGTGACAAAGGGAGTAAGGTTCTGGGATAAAGAACTAAAAGGCAAGGTGAGGTGGTGAGTCAGAGCAAAGGATAATTAAAGAAAAAGCAAAAATACTTTGCAGCAGCAGGTCACTACGTTACCATCCTGGAACTCTGGGACAGTGGTTGATTAGGAATGCAATACGCAGATAGGGACCAATGCACAAAACCCGTGATCAGTTCATTTTCTGTTCATCCCATTTGCTCTTCTACCTCAAGTTTCCTAATTTGATCATTATCAAAGTCCGAGCAGGAGTTGTTTTATGGGGTGCTTCGAAATCCACCTGTTGAAATGATGAGTGAGGCACACACAGAAAATAGCGAGCCTATTTGGTGACAGTATTCAAACTGAACTCATTTCATTGCTTCTGATTCATTTTTCTCCTTGGAAGTTTATACTTGGATTGTTCTCAAAGAAAACTTCAAGTATATCAGATTCAATTTTTATTCATTAAAATCCACCCTCGTTTAAAAGGAAAAACTAAAATTAAATTTGGAAATCACACATTCTAAGTGGCAAAGAGGTGTTTCAAAGAGTATAAACATCTGCAATAGAACATGCTGTACCTCCCTGAAAAGTTTCATATCTCTGTTTTTTTAATACAACTTTTTTCACAAAGGAAATTTTTCATAGAAGACTGATATACTTATTCAGCTATATTTACTGTGTATTTCATCTAATTTTTTATTTAATCAGCCATCAAACACTCAACTGCCTTCTTCGCTGGTCAAAAATAGTTACACTTCCATCTAGAGGATAACACGCTTGATTTCTAAAACTGAGTGGATGTCCCTCACAAATGAAGGTTATACATTAAAAAAAAAAGCTAATTATATTTTAGATACCGTAGGCAGTGTGGATTGATAAGGAAAGTCCATGTTCTTCACATATATTGCCCTTTAGGATAGCAGGTACTACAGTAATTTGATAGCTGGACACAGACCCCTCGTCTGTGGGTAAGTTCTGTCTCCCTCCAATGTGAGACCCACCGCTTTGTCTGAGCCCAACCGCGGCCACCCACTCCATGCATGTCACGGCACAGCACTCTGCCTAAAGAACAGAATGGTCTCTGCGGTTCAAGTGAGATGAGTCTTCCCTTCTGAAAAAGGAATTTCAGCATTCTATTCAACATGAATGCAAATCAAAAGATCTAACCCCACATCTAATTCACACAAACTGCTGTGCTGCAAAGCTCCCACATGCTGGAGATAGAACCTTTTAAAGGTCAGATGGGGTAGAACAATGAAGGGTTGAGGCGGGATGAAGGTGAGTGGCTGGTATTTACATGGAATAAAGGCGGAATAAGACTGATAATCTCCTCTCATGACCAATTCTTACCATTTTGAGAATCATAACAGTCTTGGTCTTGCACCCTCCCTCTCTTCAGTCCAGGGAGACCAACCTGCAAAATATGTTTAAGTACAGTGGACAAATCGCCTCACCAAGAGTCAGCAAATGAAAAATGCTTGTTTAGAGGTTACAGACAAATAACTATTTTCTGTGGTTAACATAAGTTACATGCAAATTATTGTTATTACTAGGGCTTCTGAAAGAGCTTCCCAGATGGTTTATAGGCTGAAACAGGGGACAAAGGAATCCTTGGTACCTGGCTTTGCAGAGTCCTGGGCTATTCTTAGTGTTTGGTTCATTTTTAAATTGCAGTTCAAAAGGTTTAGCAACTTAAAAGTAGAACCAAGTGATAAAAATAGATTGTTTTCTGGCTGCTCTTTGTTCCCAGACATACTACTGGCAGTATATTCGCAATCAAGACAGCAGAATGGGAATCAGCCTTCCACCGTGTAGTGTAATGCCTCAGAGTGGATATTTTTGGAAATGGCACTGCATTACATAACCTTCCGTGTTTAAAAAAAAAAAAAAACACACTACACTGGGGGGGAAAAGTCAGGAATATACACCATTATGCCCTTCTCCCTAAACCAAATCAACATTAATGTACATGCTGCAGTGATTTCCCTCTCAACCTTTATGGCATCGGAAGACAATTCTTTTGTTCACATAAGTTAGGACAAAAATTAACATGAATGGAGAAACTAAAAGTTCTCAAAAGGGTATCATAAACTCGTAGAGTTTTCCTGTTATTATACATACATATAAATGCAAATCAGATTATTATCATCACCAAGCAAAAAGCATTCATTTGTTTTTAAGCCCTCCTTCCTTCCCCCAAAGTTCAACTGCTTTATAATAAAATGCAGGGGGAAAGTGTTGAAAGATTGAACGCCCCAAAAGACCCTTGGCGGCAACAGCAGCGTTGAAAGAGTAATAAAGTGTAAGGATGGAGGGATACAAATTCACTTAATAAAAGGGGGAGGGGTGCATGCACCAAAGTGCATTTAATGCAAAGAAACCAAACAGTTCCTAAACAACGCTTTATCAGCAAGAACAAAAATTAATCACACCAACAAGAAAAAAAAAAACAAAACCCACCCCCTTCCCCAAAGAATTCTCCCCCTTAACTTGTGCATTTTTTTTTTTTTTTTTTAAAGCCCAAGTTAAATGCCAGCCTTAATGCAGCAGGACCAAAATGCCAGAATTTCTCCAAGGTACACGCTTCAGCTCTTTAAAATTTAGAGGGAAGAAGCATGAACTCTGCAGGGTTGAAGGGTCCAGCTAAGAGCAAAGGCAAGAAATCGACACAAAAGAGAAAGCAGCGCTCCCGGCCGGGGATGAGAATGGCATATACTTACAGACAAAAGCCCCGCTCCCTGTTCACTCTCTCCTCTCTACACCTGAAACACAAATGTGGATGAAAAAGGGCATCATGCTAGAAAGACAGCTGGGGGGAGGGGGGAGGGGGAAGGGGTGGGGGAAGAGGAGGGAGGAGGGGGAAGGGGAAACAAAACCCAAACCGCCTTCACTTCCAAGAAGTGCAGCCTTGGAAAAAGAAGGAGGGGAAGGTCTCCCTGCCTCGTGCTCTCTCTTCAAGAGTGTGTGTGTCTCTCTAAGACAGTCTCTCTCTCTCTCCCCACCTCTCTTTCTCTCCCTCTCTCCGCGGCTAGTGTGCTAGTGAACAATGAGCTAATTCTGACGGGGCTGGCGCGGCGCCAGCGCCCCAGCCTCGCTGCCACCGTGCTGCCGCGGCGGAGCCAGACTGCTTACTCGGCAGGAATCGGCGACTTGGGGCCCCGTCGGCGAGCGGCCAACGTGCGCGCGCCCCGGCCCCCCGCACCCAGGGCACCCCGCGCGCCGCGTCACCCCCACCGAGCCCGCCGGGCCCCTGGGGGACAAAGGGGCCCGGCAGCGCGGCGCACCGCCCCGGCTCCGCCCCCGGAGCACGGCGCTCACACACCCGGCCCGGCCTCTCCCGCCCCCGGCGGGCTTCTCCGCCTCGACGTGCGGCTGCTTTTCAGACAAATAAGGAGGTGGAGGAGGCGGTTTGGGGGCACGCCAAGCGCGAAGGCGGCCAGGGCGCTGCACAGCCCGGCGGCCAGCCAGGGCCGCGGGGAGAGGCGGCGCGGCCCGTACTGTAATAATAAACCTGCAGCAGAGGGCATCTGAGGGAAAGAGGACGCGACGGGCGGCAGCCGCCTTCCCTTTTATGTTCCTGTCCCGAGCGAAGCAGAAAATGGTGCCGATGGCGGCAGCGACACACAGACACACAGATCCGGCGCCGCACGCGTTTGCGCACGGCCCCGGGTGGGTCCCACCGGGTACGCGCGCCCCGCGCCCGCCCACGAGGAAGCCCAGGGCGAAGCAGCCCCAAGGCCGGGCCCAGAGGCCTGTGGCTGCGCGCGCACACTCGGGCACACACTTGGACACACTCGTGCACGGACTGCAAGAGCTGAGACTGGTGTGATCAGCCCAAGACACACTTCCCTGGTAATCCTTTCTCCTTTCCTGAAGGATTTGGCATGTCCCCCACGCCCTGCCCCACTGAAATAGTACTTTTTAAAATTGGAGAGTGGTTTTTAACAAAGTACTTTGCATTTCCGATTTTTTAAAAAGTCATCTCCTATTTAAAATATCTTTTCATAGTAATGTAATAAACCAAAATTTCGCTATGAACTTGAACAGACTGGTTTTGTTGCCAACAAAACAGGATATTTTATCGTATCAGTTGTTAAAGAGGAAGATTATTTTCCAATTAAATTGCTTTGCCAAGATAAAAATTTATAAAGGACCGTGATGTCTTCTACATTTGCCATCCACATTTTACTTCTAGTCACTAAAAGCAATGTTTTCTATTATAACGGTCGAAAGAAAAAGGGGGAATTTACAAAAACATGTTTATAGAATATCTTACTTTTTAGATTTTAGTAACTTGGAGGTACAGAAATAGCACACCTTAAAAAGCAATGTTTTACACTCTTACACTCTTAATTCTAAAGAATAATTTCTCTACAAGCTTGTTGCTAGGACTGTATAGATCTCTTTCACACTATGAAAGCCACTGCAGCAAATACTTATAGATGGCCAGTGGGTGTTGTGTTGAAGGGGCCTGCTAGGAGCCTCCCTGAATTAATCTAAAACATAGCAGTCATTTTCCTGTGCATGCGCACGCATACACACGAAACAAACAAACACCTTAACTTGGAGCCATTGCTAGGAACAAAGGGAAGAAATAAAACTTAAACTTCCCTAATGCCTTCAAGGCCAAAGTTCACCGCCAGGGGATTGATGAAGCAAGGTCTGAGTAGTAAGTAGGGTGATGGGAAAGGGCAGACACCTGGGGGCTGCTTCAGCAAACTGGTCAAGGGCACCTCAACATTGAGATCCTCATCATTCACCTCAGTCAGGCTTGAATAGAAACCAAGAGGGCACTGCCACATCGACCAAAAGTCTATCCCAGGAAGACGTGTTCAAAAGTTGCTTCTACAATAAGACACACATGACATACATGTATACACACTTCCTCCAGTGTTTATGTAAAACTTACCTAACCTAAGATGTCCTTTCAAAACAGGGAAATTTGGGGTGTAGTATATGTTATATTTCTTCATTGTAACCACAAACATAGAGATGACATAGATTTATTTTTTAAGAAATAAGAATACAGGGTCAGAATCACAGTCTATTTACTACTGTGTTCTGAAAAACAGTTACAATTCAACTGTTTAGGAAACATTCTTGAGTCTATCTGCTTGTAGGAGACTGTGCTGGTTGCTAGGGACATAAGGGGACTTCAGACCACGTCACCTGACTCAGGAACTGTAGTAATAGCTACCTCCTAGGGCTCTTAGCTATCATGCTCTGCCCCTCCCATCTGCCCTGTAGGTTGTGTGGGATACCCACTGCACTGAAATACCTTCCTAATCACAGTGCCTGCTGCACCATTACAGGATAAAGAGCATACTTAGCCTTCCACTCTGAACTCGCCACAACATGGCCACAATTTTCCTTTCTAGCCTTATTGTCCATTTCTTTCATCCCTTTCCCAATCATGGAGTATCGCCCTTAGCTTCAATCTGAATGATTAGTTAGGGCATATATTCATTGCTACACCATTAACAGTCAGGAAGCCAAGTCGTGGAAAGACTGACTTAAACCAGCGTGTCTCAGCCTCCGCACTATTGATGTTTGGGGCTGGAACGATAATTCTTGGATGGGGCCATGGGGTGGGCTGAAAGGAATGTGGAGAGGGCAGGGACTCTCCTGTTCATTGTAGGATGTTTAGCAGCATCTCCAGCCTCTACCAACTGAATGCCAGTAGGGAACCCCAGCAGTGACAACCAAATGTGTGTCCTGACATTGTCAAAAGTTCCTTGGAGAGCAAACACCCCTGGTTGAGAGCCACTGACTTAAATAATCAGATCCATTCCTTAAGATGAGAAAGAGGTGACTTCCCTTGAGCCACGTGGACTGAATGCAGGAGAGACAGAGACCTGAACAAAAGCAAAGTTTTCTTAGGAAAGAGGAAAAAGAAGTAGGCAATATCCTTATCTTCATGAAATTTACAGTCTGGGTGAGGGGCAGCAGACATCAAAGCCAAAATTACAGCGCAGTGTGATAAGGCGACTGAGATCTCCTCGCAGGGGGTGCCCCAAGGCTCCTTTCTAAATCCGACCCGCGGCTCAAAGAAAGTTTCCTAAAGGAGGTGATGCTTAAACTAAATTTGTGGAGAATGAACAGAAGTCAGAAAATTGAAGAAAGGAAAAGGAGACATTCTGGGCAGAGGCAGGGACAGATCTCGAGTCCCCGATATGCATACCGTAGTCCATCAGAGGATGTGGTGGAAAGGAGAGGACGTGCGTCCCGTTAGATACAGGCTTTTCCTTCACGCTTCCTAACATGCTTCGTTCTCAAATGTGTCTTCACATATCCAGCTACATCTCAAATACGTATTCCTACTGTTGTGTTTCTTTTCAGTCTGTGTCGCTGCTTGGCAGATAAGTTCCATGAGTGAGTTCCAGTGAAAGGTTGCGTATAAAAGTGGTTAGAGCCAGGTCTGTGTGACCCTGGAGAAGTCAGTTAACCTTTTAGTCTCGGTTTCTCCATCTTCAAGTGGGCTTTATTCCGTGGTACCAGAGTGCCATGCTATGTAAAGTTATGGGACAGTGTTCGGCATTTTAGTGAGCGTTACATAAATGGTAGCAAGAGGTATTACAAGCCCTTTATAGAATAAAACTTGTATGACGGAGCTTTGTCTGCTCCGCCTCTCATTCTAGCCTTGTCGTGAGTCCCTCTTTGGTCAGCCTGATTGAGGTGCCGCTTGGCACAGAGTCACTCCGTTGTACGACTCTTGGGCCTTTTCACTTGCTATTCCTGCTGCCAGAATGCTCCTTTGCCCTTCAATGTGTTCTGTCTCTCTAATTCCTCATAAATTTAGATTATGTATCACTTCCTATAGGAAACGTCTTTGAACCACTGGTCTGATTGTTGGAAGAATCCTTGTGCTTGCAATGCGCCTGGTGCAGAACTCTACAATTGTCCTCACCACACTGCACTGTAACTTGGGCTTTATTTTTCTGTCTTCAGCGCCAGATTGCAAATTCCACGAAGGAACAGATTGTAGTAGACTCTATTGGTTACTTGCCAAACACTCATTGTCTCTTTCCTCCTACTCTTTCTCAGTTAAACCCTGACTTTGTCCGGGTCTCCATCCTTCCCCCATATGATCCAAAAGTTCCAGGGAAGGTGACTCAAGAAGTAGGTTCTAATTCCTTCATCCAGTCAGTGTACTGAATTGTTTGGCCCTGATAATGGGCTCTGGTCATGAGATGAGCATGTAACCTAAGTTCAGCCAATCAGACTGAAGGGAGATAATTTCACTGCATGCTGGAGCTAAGAGACTGAATTCTATACTTAAAGCGACACAGAGCTGTTGAAGAGAGTTAACCTGAAAGTGATTTTTTTCCTAGAGAGATTATTCTTAGAGCAGTTTGGAGGGTGGACTGGGGAGGAGAGAAGGAGCAGAACTGAGGAAGGGAGATGGATCATTGAGAGACTTCTACAGTAATCCAGGTGAGAAAACAAAAGTGGCCCCAAATAAGGTAGAGACCATTGTACTGAGAAGCGGGAAGGGGTCAAGTTACATGGTGGAGCTAGAACTGCAGGGCTCAGTAGGGGCTCCATAGAGTACTGGAGATTAGCTAGAGAAAAGTCTGTTTCAATGATGTTGGTCTTTCCTGAAACGGAAAATGCAGAAAGAACAGTGGGCTTGGGAGAAGGGGTGATAATGAGCTTAGTTTTATATCTGTGGAGTGTAGAACTCACATACTCAGTATTTCAACAGCAAGCCCTCAGTAATTTTATCACCATTTCCCTTTTCCTCTTGCTTTCTTCCTATGATCCTCTGGTTTGTGTCTCCTCCAAAATTCATATGTTGAAGTCCTAACCCCCGGTACCTCAGAAGGTGACTGTATTTGGATAGAGGTAAAGAGGTAATTAAGGTCCAGTAAGGTCATGAGGACGGGCCCTGATCTAATATGTCCCAATAAAAAAGAGGCAATTAGGCACAGGCACGCACAGGAGGCCAAGGGCAGACACAAGGAGAAGATGGCTATCTATCAGCCAAGGAAAGAGGCCTCAAAAGACACCAGCTCTGATCTCCAGAACTGTAAGACAGTACATTTCTATTGTTTAAATCTCCCAGTCTGTGTTACTTTGTTATGGCAGACTAGCAAACTAATATACCTCCTTACACCCAACATTCAGAATACTAAAGAATTGGTAATATTTCTGTTGGCCATGAGTTTTAGGATATAGTAAAATGGAAAGTCCAAGAAAGAGCCTGAAGCTATGTCCACCAACATACGCCAGAAGTCATGCATCCACCAACAGAAAGGCTTTGTCCAAAGCCAGAAAGTCACATTAAATGTATGGATGAAAGCTGCTGTCCTGGAGGCTTATCTGAAATCAAGGCTCATGGCTCTCAGAACAGTGTTCCAAAACACATAAGGAAACCTACTTACAATCGCCCAGTCCCCTTGCAAGTTTCCAGCTGTATTTACTCAGCTGCTGAAGGCAGCACAGATGAGAGGATTCTCCACATCACCACTGAGAAACCCACACTGAGAACAGGTTCAGGAAAGTGCCTTCACATTTGAGAATTCAGTGACAGGAAGGAACACAAAACAGCAAGAACTGAGCCACTGACACTGGGGGCATTGGCAATGAAAGGAAGATTGCTGTAAATTTAGCAGAATGTGAAGCCTGAGTGTAAAGGTAAATATAGGTGCCTTGTCACCTGTACCACTCTGTAAAACATAATGATGGACTTAGCACTTAAAAGATGATGAAGGACAAATGTAAGAGAGAAAACTTTCAGAAACCATGGTGCTGTCAATGTTGTATTTTGTCCAACATCTGGAAATAATTAAAAATCCCTGGAAAAGTCAACCCAGCGCTCCTGGATGTGGAGGGCAAGCTAGCTGTTGCAGAAACAGAGATAAATGGAAAGAATGTCTCAGAGGAAGGTTTATCCAGCATATCCCACCATGCAAAACAGACCATATGGAACACATTTAAAAATTAGCCTCTGCTTGCCTTAAAACTGATCTGATTGATGATACAAAACTTTAAAAATAATACAGGTGGTTAATGCTTTCCAAAAAAGTAAAAGGAAATTATTTTCAAATCCCAGTGTGTGTGTGTGTGTGTGTGTGTGTGCGCGCGCGCCTGTGTGTGTTAGCTAATTAGCCTTAAAAAATATTTTTTTTTTCCTATGGGAAACTCAGAATTTTTCAGTTGATTAAAGTAATCACTAGATATTGTCCATTACATTGGGGAAGGCAAAAATGTGTTCTAAGAAGCTGACAAAATATAAGCCACTCTGCTCTATGAAGGTAGCACTCATCATTCAAGAGGTGGAGTAGCAAAAGGGTCTTTGAACTTAAATATCCCTCGATACTGTGTTGTGGTTAAAACAAAATGCTATACATACTCCATCTAATTTTACAATTCATTCAAGAATCTTGACTGAGGAGACTTCTGCTCCATCACAGTGGGGTTGGTCATCCTAGGACTTTAGGGTTCAGTAGGTGCTGAGATATCCAGGGTTATAGTTTGGGGCGCCTTCACTTAGGCACCTTCCTCACCTGAACACATGTCTCGCCTGACCACTCAGTGGACAGTAGACGTGGAAGGAGGCTGACCGAAGAGAGAAACAGCTGGGTGGAAGACAGAAGACTCTTTGCCTTTAGAACGACGTTTTCCTTTCAGAAGTTGGGGACAATTTACCTCCTGCCCTTGTGAAGATAGTCCAGGAGGTAAACCTTTGCCAGAAACTTTAGACATAGATGGTGGGGTCCCCTGGAATTCATGAAAATATACAGAAAAAATAATGAAGGTGTGTGGGTTTAACAATAATAATTTTACACGTTTGTTTATTTTTAACTTGTAAAAATATTTGTTTTTATTTAAATGAATGAATGAATGAACCAATGTCATTAGCCACAAAAATCAGATGAGAAAATGGAATAGGGAACTCACTGATTGGACTACCTAAACCGTCACTGGACTGTATTCCTTTCTACCCAAATCCCTCAATTTCCCGGAAATAGCGTGTGAAACAAGTTCCCCACGTGCAGGCAGTTAGATATATGGTCTTTCATCAGTTCTGAGACATCAGTGTGTTCACCTCACAGATGGAAAACTGAGGCACACAAGGTTCAGCCATCCATTGTCTAACACGTGTGGACAGCGGAGCTTCGGCTCCAGCATCCAGGCTCTAACCCACCAGGCTCTTGTCCCTCCCCTGCTGTGCCTGGAAGCTAGACATATCCAAATGGATACTGCTTAGTCCTTCACTCCTAGACTCCCTTTAATGTCTCGGCCTTGCTCTCTGGTGTCTTCTTTGACTTTTTCACAGACTCATCTTCTGTCTTCTACCCCATAAATTCTGGAACTTTCTAGGAATAAGATGGTTCTGCAGGCAAAACAATTTGTAAAAATGTCAAGTAAGCTATGCCCAAAACAGCTTGTGATTCTTTGAGATGATTAATTTATGGTTCTGAATGACACCATGTGCCAATTATTTCACTAAACACTGGAAATGACATATTGTCAGAAAACAAAACTGCAAAACCAAGGTCTCTCCCACTCTGCACTCACACATTCATTTGCATATCTATCACCACAGTTCCTTGTAAAGGTGCGCAGATTTCATAACTTCAGGTTTAACTGGTTTTGGTGTTGTATGTAGCCCTCACATTCTAAATTAAACACCTTGCTGAAGTTAAAAAGTGTGTCCTAATTATTTTTTAAAAACAGTGTAGTTTTATTTTTGTTGATCCTCAAAAGCATCATAATACAACAGTGCGAATTTGACTCTGTGATTGGGAAGACTCATGAGACTTAGCTGAGGATTCTGAGAGTGAGCACTTTGAGAAGCTGAAATCAGGACAGTTCCAAGAAAAGTTGCCAGGTTTTCATTTGCATGGATTTGCCTCATTTTGCCCCATAAAGTCAGTGCCTTAAAGCATTCAGCTGTAATCCCTGAACTGCCCCTAAAGAGTTGAAAGTGTGAAATCTTAGGGTTTCATCATCAGGAACACAAGGGTGGAGGGTGGTGCAAGGTGGTTTTCTGTTGTCCATCTGAAGTTGCCTCCCACACACTGAGCCCACCCAGGAAGAACATCTGACACCTCCCTTCCTGGGTCTCCCTCCCCCCAGAGCATTGTTTCCTCCTCTCTTTCCCTTCTCATCTCCGGGGAGTTCTGTTGCTTCCTCCAGCAAACTGGAGTTCAGATTAGCAATCCACTGAATTTCTCCTCCATGGAGGCTGGTGTTCTTCCAATTCTGGTGGGAGAGAGGGGCCAAAGGCCAAGGAAATGGGTGGGTGAGCGCTTTCTTCTTGGAAGAGCTTGACAAGGGGGAAAACTTTCTTTGTCATAAGTTATATGGGTGCTAATTTTTCACTGGTTGCTAAGTTCAGAAACTTCTTGGTTTCTCAGTCAACAAATTTACTATTTTCAGTTTTGCAGTTTTAAATGTCCTGAATTATTTTGTCTACTTTTCATAAGTTGCAGTTTTACTTTAACACCTCCCCCACCCCAGGTGTTACAGGACACACACGAACAAAGCCTCAATTTGTGATGTGTAAACACACCCTTATCTTCAGGAATCCAAGCAGTCAAGATTTTTGATACTTCAGTTGAGGTTAGATGGAACTGTGTTTTTTGGAACATATATGAAGAAAGATTTCATGTGACAAATTAATGAAACAAACAGCATTTAAGCTTTTCAAAGTCTAGCTTTATGTTTAAAGTCTAGCTTCAGCACACTTTCAGTAATCTTCACAAAATGTGCTGCAGATTAGAAAAAGAAATTTGTTTATTAAAGCACTCCCTGAAAAATCTATGTTTACAAATAGTTAGTTCACTGGCACCTCTTGTAGGAATCCCTGTCTCCAACACAGATCTATTGTCCTTTGTGTAAGTGTCTGTGGCACGTCCCTACCTGAATGGCTCTCCTCATAAACTCGCCTTGTCCTAAACTACACTGGGCACCTCCCTTGGAAGGCTGGGAATACCTTTTGCTCCGTGTTTATGCAAATGGTCATACTTCCACATAATCACTCACAAGGTGAGAACCTTTCTTAACTTGGTCTTCTAGTCAGTCCCCAGTTGGTGTTAATCCTTTGCCACCAACAGGGTCTTTCAAGCATCAAGTCAAGCATTACCTCCTGTGTGAAGCTTCCCGGATGGCCCTCGTTATTCCTCATGACACCATTCACTTGACTAGATAAATGTTTATTGAGCATTTGCTTACTATGTTCAAGGCAAAGTGCTAAACACTGGAGATAGAGCAGTGAAGAAGATAGACCTGGTGCTAACCTAATGGAACTTAATTCTACAATTGCAATAACAAATTCAAGATACATGTAAACACATTAGTAAGCAAGGCATTTTCAGATAAACCAAAGTGTTTTTAAAAAGCGATGTGGCAAAGAATGGCTGGAGACCAGGTGAGGGAAGGGGTTTCGGAAAAGGTCTCTGTGAGTGGATACTTGAGCTAAGACCTGAATAATGAGATGGAGCCAGCAACTGAAATATGGGGTGTAGGCCTTCCTATCAGAAGGGGGAAAGCAAGCGCAAAGGTTCTGAGGCTGGAGTCAGTGGGGCGTTCAAGGGATAGGAAGAGCGTGATTGAAACATTGTGGCTGGAGTGCAGTGAGCACCAGGAAAGAGTGATGAAGACGAGCTCAGACCTGGGGAGACTTTCACTGTTTGTGTTACTTTTCACCAGACTTTGGGGATCATTGCTTTTGCTTTATAAATCCCTGGTGTCTGACACAGAACTTGGCACTAAGTAGCTAAAATATCTGTTTAATGTACAAATGTGAAATAACTACATGTTTTTCTTCAAAAATAAAGTTCGGAGTGGCTAAACTGATTCAAGATAATGAAGTTTTTTGCTAACTGTTTAATGAATCACTAATCCTCTATTTTAAAGATGCACAGAATGTGTAGAGAATTATAAAAGGAAACTATAGTTTCTCTCTTTGGGCTGTAAAGGCAGCTTCTTAACTTTAACTTTGGAATGCATTTGAAGTGCTAGAATTCTTTTTCTTCATCTTTAACCACACCAAGCTCAAGTTTGATGTAGTGCCAAAGTTGAAATGAAGTTGATGCTAATTTGACTAGACTTCAGGAAGAATAAATAATGAATTCTTTCCAATCCCCTCTCCCTGAGCAAGCAAGAGAGAAAAATATTATAGCTTGATATGAATGAGGTGTGGTTTTTTGCTTTCAAATTCTAATGCTCATTCATGGAACCTTTATTTCTCCCAGAAAAGAAACATTTAAAAGAGAAAATTTTGATTTCACCCAAAGAACAAAAGTGTTCAAACTTATTCTTTCCATCCATGTTGGTATGTTTAATTTTTTTCCCTATAGTTTTTAGGAGAATAGCACTGATACATCATTTAGAAATAATGAAATGATGCAGAACGTGTTTAAGTAGTTTGTAAAGATCCATGAGTGATGGGAGGAAGACATGAAAGGAGCAGGTATTGAGCTGACGTGTTTGGAGAGGTACTATGTTAAGTATGTTCACCTATGTGATCTCCCTTAAAATTCATTAAATACCTTGAGTTAGGTATTCTTTAACTTATTTAACTCAGAGCAGTGTGGATTACTGAGTAAATAATTTGCATTATATCACACATGTTTACTAACGGACAGAGATAGGATTGGAAAGCAGGACTGTGTGACCGGAGGCTTTGGGCTCTTTTACATGAATGTGTTAACCTATACCTATGTATAAAACAATTGAACATATATATTTTAACATATCATATGTACAGATGTTCCAATAGAAAATTTGGAAGCAGAATTTTATGGTGCCGTCAAAATTGAGTATTTCCCTATCCTTCTGATATAAACCAAAAATCGTACCAGTCTCTAAGAACATGCTGCATGTCTTCAGTTACAGCTAAAAAAAATGAAGCAAAGGAACCTTGATTACAGAATAATTTTTAGAAATATGTTGTTAAAATTATGTAGCTGACAGGTTGTTACAAATGTCACCATAAAATATTGTCATGAGGAAGCGTTTTAGAGGGGATGGAATTATTTGGAATTCCATGATCCAGAAGTTCCTCCAAATCCCTTCCAGTTATAACCCTCTAAAATCCTGTGACTTTAAAGCTTGAAATGGAACTATTGTACACAAGTCTGCCAGTGAAGTCATCTGCTTAAATGCATTTCTTTAGTTGCTGTCAAACTGTGATTAATTGTAAAATTATTATCTCAGTCACACACTGTGTGGTCAAGGATCTCACTTTTGCACACCTGATCAACAATCAGAGGTGACAGAATGGAAGGTTTTATTTTTATTTTTAGTTCTTCAGTAGTTTTGAAATATAATTCTGTTGTCATTTTTGTTAGTGCTTGCTTCACTAAATTTTAGAAATGACTCTGAGATTTTCATCTTTAATATGCAAAGCTTTAAAAAAAGGTCACTTACATTCCCACCTAAGAAACATTCCAGTTTCTGAATGTCTAGAAGTCCAGCTGCAATGAGCAAATCATCATTTGATTTAGGGGAACTTCTTATGCACTTGGTGAGTATACTTAGTCTGGCCCCCATAGAGGAAAAGGTGTACAGCCTCAGAGCCACACAACTGAGTCATCTCTTCCAGCTCCTCACCAAACACATTGACATGGATGCCTCTGGTTCTTTATGGGAACTATAATCATAGCCTTGGGCAGGGTGTGGGCGGGTGGTGGGGGGGAGGGAGGCAGAAGGTAGGTACATCTCCCATGAAGATCATAACTACAATTGCTTTAGAAATAAAACCTGGAAGATGTTATTTTCCTGAACTGTTCTTTTTCATGAATCTTCCTTATTACAGATTATTAATCATAGAGGTTTAATATAAATGATGAGGAATTTCATGGCATGATAGTTTTAGATTAAGTAATGTTATCTTGTTACTAATGGTTACTGCTGCTTAGCTTCTCTTAAATAGTAGATGATGATATTTAGATATCTATTTTAGGACCCATGTTTGTCTGTGTTCACCTAAGGGCAGTGTAGCAGTGAGAGCTCCAGAAGTTTACTATATATAAACACACTTTCTTTCAACCATTAGGTATATTTATCCATCACCTACATGACAGTAAAGTGTGAAAGCTGCAGTACATATAACTTTCATTCAGTTTTCTGAGCCCTCATTTATTTAAAAAATTGTTTAAGAAATCACCAGGTACCCAGCATAGTGCGTGCTATGTTCTTAGATGAATCCTTTGCTCAAGAGAATTACAATCTAGGGGAGAGACAGAATTATAAGCATCTATAAAACTCCTAGTAAATATCTATTACTCTAAAACAAATATAATAAATAGTTTTTGTAGGTTATTAATTAGCCCGTGACCATTGCAAAAAATGATATGTTGCTTATATTTTACTCAAAACAAAAAGTGGGACCAAATTTCTTTGCTCAAGAAACTTGGAGATGATTATTTATTCCACTGAGAATATTTAACAATGGGGATTTATCTTCAGTGAAACTTCTTGGGAAAGGCTGAGAATCCATCTTTCTTAGTTGTTCAGCAAAGATCGGTGAGAATTTTCCTCTGGGTGGATGGTGATTAAAATTCTCTTGCAAGATGTCTCTTTGCTCTCCACTGAGAAGACCCCAGGACCAAAGACAAGATTTCAAACGATCTAAAGTTCTTGTCCTACGTCCTACCACATGGAATATTTCTTTGTTCAAAAATATATTGCTTTCCCTAGAGTGCTTAATATTCTTTTCTGTTTTTCTAAAACGGCAATAAGTCCAAATTTGGTATGTGTCATCACAAAGTTCCATCTGTTCTGTCCCCAGAGCTCTGCATGACACGGCAACCTCAAGGGGCTTAGGGCCACCCCAAGGGGCTTAGGGGCTTAGACCGGAGACACAGAACCATACTAGGGCCAGGCAGGCCCCTCATCCCAGGCTGCAGGGCAAAGGGGAGGAGAAGCCCCTTGTGTGGTTTTTCACTCTGATTTTCTGGGAGCTTATCCACCAGAAACCTGAGAAATTCTTGGTTCAATATATATTTCCAGAATTTGGACTGAAGCCTCAAGATGAAGAACTCTACAAATATCATTCAAGTAACCAATATTCATTTAGCTCTCCTTACATTATTTGTCCAGCATTGTGCTGGTGCAGAGAGAAAGAAGGTGGTGGGGAGGGAGGGAGAGGAGAAGGAGGGGGTGGAGGAAAGAAAAAAAATAATATGGTAGATAGATTAATGGCCCCCCAAGATGTCTATGTCCTCTCCCTACAATCTCTGAATATGTTACCTTACATGGTAAAAGGAACTTTGCAGCTGTTATGAAAGTTACATACCTTAAGAGAGTAAGAGTACCCTGAATTGTTCAGTTGTGCCTTCCAAATTCCATGGGCCTCTAAAAGCGAGAACCTCTTCCAGCTGCAGCATGGAGAGGGAAAGATGCCCCAGAAGGGGAATTCAGAGAGATTTAAAAAATGAGAATGAATCAATGCTCTGCTGTGGGCTTGAAAGTGGAAGGGTCAATGAGGCAGACGTACAGGTGGAGCAAATAGAAGTTCCTCACTGACAGCCAGCAAGGAAATGGGGATTTCAGCACCACAGTCTCAGGGAACTGAATTCTGCCAACAACAACCCGAGTGAGCTTGGAGATGGATTCGCCCCCCAGAGCCTTCAAAAAGCAGCCTGCTGGCCCTCCGGTTTCTGTCTTAAGAATCCAAGCAGAGGATTCCACTGAGCAGTGATCACCTGGACTTCTAACTTGCAGAACTGTGAGATAAAAAATGGGCACTGTTTTAACTGCTGAATTTGTGCTAATTTGTAATGGCAGCGGTAGAAAACTGATACAAAATGGTAAATAGTCCCTGGCTGTGAAGAATCTAATGGAGAAGATGGGCAAATTTCCAGTTGGAGCTGTGGTGTGAGCAGGAGAGGTCAGTGGGTGCGGAGCTACCTCCCTGGAGGACTGGCACTGGTAGTTTTAAGTATCTCACAGTGATAGTGCCGTTTAGGACAATGCCTCAGGTCCCTCTCCACACCTCCCTCGTCTGACAAGGCATTCTAAGTCGGACACGTACTTGGCGGCAGTGTGCAGTGCCTACCAACCTCTCTGTGAGGTGCGGGCTGTCCTAGGGTACTGTGAGGCATCCGATGGCCACATATACACGTTTTTCAGAGTTGAACACAGGACCCTAACACAGAATCTTGCTAAGAATGCAACTTGCCTTTTGCATTCTTGAAAAAAATTGTTAAGATGGCAGTCATATTCATGTTCTGGTTCTGCTAATCACTGTTTTATATGCGGGCTTCCTTTCAATTCTCTGAAGTGTGCATTAGGGCAAGATTACTTTTAATAATCCAGAGATAGGAAAGTACGATTTATTTTTGTTCATGAATAATGATCAAGATGCATCTTGTGGGTGCAGAAAAAGGGTAGGCCAGGGCTCTGGAAAATACGCTTTAGAAATCTGAGGTAAAGGAAATATTCCAAGTTATTCCTCAATTATTAACAGATACAGAAGACAAGCAACAATCTGGGGAAAATATTTATAATTCATATCACAGAGAAACCACTGATTTTTTTACTATAAAGAGCTCCCCAAGTCAATAAAAGACCAAGAACTTGATAGATAGTGGGTAAAGTTATTAAAGAGAAGTCACAGAAAAGGAAACACCAATGCTTTTAAATTTATGAAAAGATACTCAGTGTCACTTATAATAAGAGACTTTGAATTAAAACTACAAAGAAACATTATTTATACCTATGGGGCAGACAAGTTTAAAATATTCAATAACTCACAGAGTGCACAGGTAAGAGGTGAAACAGTCAGATACTGATGGGATCACTACTTGTACATGTCTGCACTGGTGGAAACACAACAGAGACCATTTTTTCAAATCTACTGAAACAAAAAATGTACGTATCCTTAGGTTCAGCAAATTCTCCTCTTACAGTTTTTCCTGTAGGTGAACTTGTATAAGTGCCAAGTGATTTATGTGAAGGGATAATATTTGGAACACATTTTATAAGAGCAAATGTTTGGAAACAATTTACATTTCTATTAATAGTGGCCTAGTTTAAATAAACCATGGAAAATCCATATGATACTACACAGCTATTACAAAGAATAAGCAAAGTTGTAATAACCATTTTGGAAAACTGGTAATGTTTACTAAAGCTAAACATATGCTTACCTCATGAACCAGTCTTCTCCTAGGTATATACCCAAAAGTAATGAGTACTTTTCTCCACTAAAAGACATTTATAAGTCTGGCCATAGAAGCTTTATTCAAAATAGCCCCCAAATGGAAACAATTCAGATATCCATCAACAGGAGAATGAGTAAATAAATAGTGATCTATTCATATAATGGAATAATACTCAGCAATAAAAATAAACTGATACATACAATCACATGGAAAATCTCTGTGACATGGTAAGGGCAAGAAGGGAGATACAAATATGATTTCATTGATAGGAAATTTCAACACAGGCCAAACTCATCGTAACGACAGAAGTTAGATTAGATGCTACCTCCAGGGGCAGGAGGAAATGTCCGGCAGTGATGGAGATGCTCTACTTCATAATCAAATGGCGATCGTGCGGGTGTGAACATCTGCAAAATTCTTTGTGCTCTATTCTTAAGATTGATGCGCTTTACACACCTGCTAATTTATGTTATACCTCAATAAGAAGTAGAAGAGGAAGAACAAGAAAAAGATGGCTAGGAGGAGAAGAGCAGATCCTCTGTACCCATGTGTGTAATCCGGAAGCTAGATTAAATAAAAACATTTCTCAACTAGAGGTCCTCATCTGAAGCACAGCACACAGAAAATTATGAGTAACTATTTCCTCAAGTCTCCCAAGGATGGTACCTAACACCATTCCGGATGCCCAGGAGAAAGTTATTTTATTATATACCATGGATCCCTTAGCATAGGAGAGCTTAATTCTCTCCAGAAATCCAAGCTGAGCATATTTACTTGTACACATTTTATGTTGTTTTTTAAGCATATAAATATATACTTAAAGTATATAAGTGTATAAAGTGTACTTATCACAAGAAACTAACAGTGATTGTCTCTGGCGAGGGAACCGGGAAGCTCACTTTTACCCTCTGACCAGGTGTACCACTTGGACTGTGTGCTTGTGCGTGTGCTGAGCGGGGCGGTGGGCGTGGAGGAGAGGTGGGTCCTCAGGAGGAAAGGCAGCAGTGCTTCAGGGAGGTTGCACATTAACCAAGGTGTGCATGCTAGTGGTATTTAGAACAAAAATGGCGTGACTTAATGTTTAAGTCCAAAAAGCTGTTTATATTAACTTTGAGTAACCTAAGAAAGAAAAAGCAAAGTTTCTGAGGGCTAGGTATGTGATTTAAATCTGTCAAAGTTCCACAAATTGTAGGTGTGGGAGGAAAAGGGAAATTTGTCAGGAGCATAAAGTATGGCAGGTCTCCAACAGCACTCTACTGTTCTGGCCGGTTGGGTCACTTCCCTGTCTAGTCCAGTCATCACCCAGCCGCCTGTGTGGTGGCTCAGGTGAAATAGGTTGAAGATTGAAATAAGTAGGGTAGGGGAGGTCCAGGCATCTGGCTGTTTTGCTGGGTTGGGCCAAAAACCATCAAAATAGCTTCTCTGTTTTGCTGGTAAGCAAAAATGTTTCACAAAAGCCAAAGAAATTGAAGCCTGATGGCCAAAACTGTAAAACTTAGTACAGATCAGTTTAGTGCACACACACTCACACTCACACACACAGTAATGGGAATGGTCTTCCTGAGCAGAGGCAGGTGTGTGTCAGTTTCCAGGCTGCACATCAGGCTCTTCATGTACCAGGAAAACTGCACCAGGATTTCCAGATACGTTTGTGATAATGAAGATAACAACTGCTACACAAGGATTATGAGATTATTGAGGACATCAATGCATGTGCCAAGTGCTTCACATGAGCTGTGTTGTTAAACCCTCGCAGCATCCCATTGCAGTAAACAGCGCCATTATCCCCTGTTACCAGTGAGGAAACAGGCTCAGTTGAGTTCAAGTAGCTGGCTTAACAGAGAGTGAGTGTGGAGCCTCCTTCCTTCCCTCTGATGCCCGGCTTGGGCATGACGTGGCCCATTGTCAGTCAGTGGCATGAATTCCTTATGTAAAGAACTACACATGCAGCTTTCTACACAGTTCAACTCCTTATTTATTTCATTGTGATTTAGAGTTTTTCCAGCCCATTGTGTTTCTTAATTTGCTAATATGTTTTATCCCATTTCTTGAAATGGCACAAATTTCTCAGAAATACTTTGCAAGTTTGTTTTTATTTGTTTGTTTGTTTGTTTTGCTGTTACACTGGTCCTAAGGAGTAGATAGAGATTTCTTGAAGAAACATTGACATATAGGACATTCTTCAGCATCTTACAAAGCCCTGCTCTGGAGCTCCCTCATACAAAGTTCACTATTCAAGGGTTAATGCATGGAAAATACCTTCAGAGACACTTTAACAACATACCATTTCTTGAGAAAGTTCTTTGATTACTTAGTATAAGTTCACAATAACAACATTTCATCCAGTATTAAAGTATATTTTATCCTTTTAATGGTCCTAGAATATCAGAGAAGAATGCCAATCATATGTTATTGAAACTCCTTGATTTATAATTCTTTACTACTTACAACATATACAAAGTCTGTCCCGAAGAAGTTGAGCTATTGTTAATATAATGAGAATGTTTTGCATGAATTGATGTAACCTGACAGCCAAGGAGAATGGATTGGAATGCACATGCATGAGTAATGAGGACTTCACTGTACTAGTCAGTGGGAATGGTAGATGCCAGCAAGTGAGCATGTGTCCTGTGTGGCCGTCACATTCAAAATGAGTAAGTACAACAATGAATCTGCAACAAATTTTGTGTTAAGCTTGAACATTCCTCCATGGAAACTATTTGGATGATTCAGAAGGCCACAGCTATGGTCAGCTGGTGATTGGCAGCTTCATCGCAACAATGCGCTAGCTCATGTGTCACGTCTTGTGCAGTTTTTTGGCAAAATATCAAATCACCCAGATGACTCAACTGCCCCACAGCACAGATTTGGCGCCCTGCGACTTCTGGGTTTTCCCAAAACTAAAATCACCCTTGAAAGGGAAATTTCACACCGTCAATGAGCTATGATGGGGCAGTTCATGATGATTGGGAGAACTGTGTGAGGTCCCAAGGTACCCACTTTGAAGGGGTCTGAGGTTTCATTGTCTTATGTACAATGTTTCTTGTATCTTGTATCTTCTTCAATAAATGTCTCTCTTTTTCATAGTACATGTATGGATACCTTCTGGACAGACATCATATGCCCAGAATATAGTAAATAAGTAAATTAACGAAAATAAAAATACCTTCCATTTTCTTTCTCATGTTCTGTGCAGAATAATCTCTGTTCACTTGGTTGCAAAGTAGCTGAAGCAATAAGGTCAGCATATTGTTTCATTGATGGGATCTCTCGGCCAAGCCCAGGGGTAAGAGGAGTCATCAGACTTCTCAAGGGTCTGGAAGCAGGAAGTGGGGAGCATCTGGGAACTAGATTTCTTTCTCCAGCCCTGAAAGCCAGATGGGTTGCATCTATGTCAAGTCTCTTAGCATCTACTTTGTGCTTCGGCCTCTGCTGAGAGCTTTGCTCTGCTTTGCTCAGGCTCTCGTAGCTACTGTTCTTTAGTCGCATCCCTTTGTCCTAGGAAAACTTTGTGATTGGATAAGTTTGAGCCAGTTGTCCCCTACAATCCACTCGGCTGTAGGGGGGTGCACTCCCTCTCAGCAGGGCCAGAATGGAGAGGACAGGGTCTGGGCAGACTTGCCAAGAAGAGGGCTAAGGGAATAGTGAAGGCATGACTATGGAGAAGATCATTGGAATTAGTGCTCTAGCTGCCATGCGGGAAGCAATATTCTTTCACAACTGATTGTTGAGAGACTACTCAGAGAGCATCTCTATTATATTTAGATATTTCCATAAAAGGCTCTCCTGAGTCAATGTATTTCTAAAACCTCATAGGATTTAAGAATAGGCTTTGGAAAGGGAACCAAACAGACCCAGAATTGTGCTAGAGGACAGAAGACAAAAGTGGGGTTTACCTATTTGGTTTAGATATAAATGGGGACTTGGAGGCTCTCTTTTGATTGAATGGCAATTTTTGCTTCAGCAGCTCTGATCTTAGGCATACATATAATGTCAGAGGCTGAAGCGTTCCCTGAATGTTTTGGAAATCAGAGATGGAAAACTTAAGTGATAGTGCTGGCTGCAATTCAATGCAGGTAGGCCAACGCAATGCAGAGGGGAAATGCTATTTCAAACCACAACTGAGCGAAGCCACTTCTTCCTTTCCCATGGAGAAGACAGGGGTGGGGATAGGGAATGATTTATACAGCTGAAGGACTGACTCTTTTCACTGATCCTCGCCCTTCCAGAAAGAGGTGAATGAGGGAGAAATGGTGAGCCTTAGATTTGGATGGCCTACGGTTTAGCAGAATACATTAGTGGCTCTTTGTACATACAAAGAGAGTCCGTG
Source organism: Macrotus californicus (assembly GCA_007922815.1). Taxonomy (NCBI): domain Eukaryota; kingdom Metazoa; phylum Chordata; class Mammalia; order Chiroptera; family Phyllostomidae; genus Macrotus; species Macrotus californicus. The sequence continues at coordinate 52,747 of VMDR010004459.1, forward strand.
CACCAAGTACGGGGAACTAAAGCAAAATGATTTTTATGAGAAAATGGAAAGTATTTCCAGTTTTCACTCCTAATAGAGAAGAGGCACATAAGAAAAGAGAGGGAAACAAAAAGAAAAAAAAAGCCCTGGAAAGTAGGGAAGAATCCATTGACTTTTCAAATTAGGGGTTTCTAATATTCTATTTTTGGTTATTTGGCTACAGTGTAAATCCTTTCCATTGCTACAAGCCTCAATCAAGTCTGCTATAAAGAAAAGACTTTAATGAGTGTTTTTGTTTGTGAGTTTTGTTTGTTTGGCAGGGGTGTATTTCTTTGTGCGAATCATGGAAGGAGGCTAGATTCATCTCGTTACATGTGGTAGAGGATAGGAAGAGATAAAACAGCTACACAATTCATTCATGAAATAACTCAGCAAAAGAAGGAGCTAAGGGTCATTAGTAGTGACCTGGAAAAATTTTAAATTTCTCACCATTGGTTCCTGTAGCAACTTTTACCTTACAAAGAAGTCCACACCAATATGAACTCCCATACCTCATACTCTTTGTGTAATGTGATATTGACACATCTCCATCAAGAAATGGAGTCTATGTTTCTTCTCCTTGAACACGGCAGATCTTTATAAGTGCCTCAGCTAATAGAACGAGGTAGAAGTGATGATGCATGACTTTATCACTTCTAGGTCAAACAAGGCAATATGGTTTCCACCTGGCTCCTGCTTTCTCTTAGCGTGTGTGTCCTTGGAATCACACCACCATTATGTGAGGAAGCCATGTGTCACGGAAAGGCCATGTATGTATATTCTGGCCAATAGCCCCAGCTAAGCACCCAACCAGCATCAACTCCTAAAACTGGGCAAACAAATCTTCTGAGGATTCCTAGTCTCATTCTTCTCCTTTTCCAGCTGAGAGCCCGTACATTGTACAGCACCGGCAGTCCATCTCCATCTTATCCTAACCGACCCAAGGAAACCATGAAAAATAATCAATAATTATTATTGTTTTAACCACTGAGTTTTGGGAAAATTTGTTATGCTGCAACAGATAAGTAATATATCCTCATTTCCAGTATCTACAGAAATAATTAAGAACATTGTGAAATTCAAACTAATTCTATCTGAGGCCTAAAGAATTGGATCACATCTGTTTTCATGGTATTTATTAGATCTCAAGTACTATTCTTTGCAATTCAAGAGTTCTGTAGTCTGAAACACAAAAGCTACCAGGGCAGAGAAGGATGAGAGGCGCTACGATCTGAATGTGGAGTCCCCACAAAATTCATATGTTGCAATATAATTTCTAAAGGTGATGGTATTAGTAGGTGGGGCCTTTGGGAGGTGCTTAAGTCATTAGAGTGGATCCCTAATGAAGGGGATTAGTGCTCTATGAAGGAGGCTCCAGAGAGATCCCCAGCCCCTACCCCCTGTCCCACCATATGACAATGAGAAGTCTGTGATCCAGAAGAGGATCCCATGTTGCCATCCTGATCTCAGACTTCCAGCCTCCAGAACTGTGAGAAATGAATTCTTATTGTTGATAAGTTACCCAGTCTGTGGTATTGTGTTATGACAGCCTGAACGGACTAAGACAGAAGTGGGTTAGTTCATCTTTCAGGAATAAAAAGGCAGAGGCCAAGAAGAAAGCAAGTGGCTTGACACACTAAAGAATTAATTCCTCCAGCCCTGGATGGTGTGGCTCAGTGGAGTGAGTGCCGGCCTGTGAACCAAAAGGTCGCTAGTTCGATTCCCAACTAGGGCACGTGCCTGGGTTGCAGGAGAGGCAACCACACATTGATGTTTCTCTCCCTCTCTTTCCCCCTCTTTTCCCCTCTCTGTAAAATAAATAAAAATCTTAAAAAAAAAGAATTCCTCCAGATTCAGTTATTTACTAACCATGTGACTGGAAAATTACTCCTTTTTTCCTTCAGTTTCTTCATCTATAAGGGAGGCTAATCCATGTTTATAATTGTGAGAATTAATAAATAAAATATACATGAAGTGTTTAGTGTTTTGTACAGAATAAACACTTCATAAATGTTAGCTATTGTTATTAATAATATGCTTAACACAGTTCATAACACTTAAAAATGACAGCTGCAATTATTATAGTGCTCCAAATATTTACTCCAACATGCTAATCCACATCCCTAAATTCTGCATTCCTACTTCCATGGTCATGCCCCTGGAGTTTCCATATAGAAAGGACAGGAAATTCTATAGTATATGGAAATGTCAGCCTATCAGTGCTACCCGTAAGCCCTCCATAAAATTGAACTCACTCAAAATGCCCTAACCTAATGCAATTTGTTAGCTAGCAGCCTCAAAAGGCATTGATTCATCTCTGCATGTGTTGGAATATAAATGGCAATCCTTAGAGATGCCATCATACATTCTGCCAACCTTGGAACATATTTATAACTTGGAGAATCTGTATTTCAAATTAGACTCTTACATTCTGAGTGCTTAGTTTCATTTATACTTGACTATATGAAACTTTTAACTTCTGTAAAATAGAGCAGAAAATAGATTCTCTGGGCATCTGATAGATCTAAATGAGTAAAGCAGAAAAAAAAACAGAATGTTCCCATAATATATACAATAAATGGAAAATTCAAGAAAGTGGGTGTAGGAAAAAACAAAGAACCACGTGGAATTTTTTTTAATTGTTGTTCTATTACAGTTGTCCCAGTGTTTTCCCCATTGCTCGCCTCTCCCCTGCCCATCCTCTCCCCCACCCACAGCCTTTTTAAACAGAGACTTTTTAAAGGTTTTGGGTGAACTCACGGTAGGAAGGCCTAGTTGTACTACAAAATTGTTGGAAAACAACCCCCAAACTATAGGTGACACTTTCAGTAGACTTAACTACTACAACATTGGTCACAATATCTGCAGTTAAATTCTCTATGCTGCCTGCTCCCAGGAGAGAGGGAGCAGGGAAGATGCACTGACTCCCTGAGGTAGCTCAGGTGCTCTGTGTGAATTCCTGTTTTATTGTCTCATAATTTGACATTTTAATTTTCTTAAAAAGTTAAAAATTTTCCTAAGATTAGCCCTTACATGCTACATGTTGGGAAAAATATGCAAGAGGAGATCATTTGGCTCAAATATTCAACTCAATTTGTTATTGTTATCTCTCAGATTACCAGCCAGGTGGAGGTAACAAAATAAAAGAATCGGTGAAGATATCTAATGGCTAGTGATATTGAGCATCCTTTCATGTGCCTCTGGGACCTCTGTATGTCCTCCTTGGAGAAGTGTCTGTTCAGGTCCTCTGCCCATTTTTTAATTGGCTTGTTTGTCTTCCTGGTGGTGAGTCATATGAGTATTTTGTATATTTTGGAGATCAAGCCTTTGTCCAATGAATCATTGGCAAATGTGTTTTCCCATACAGTCAGTTCCCTTTTCATTTTGATGATGATTTCTTTAGCCATGCAGAAGCTTTCTAGTTTGATGTAGTCCCATTTGTTTATTTTTTCTTTTATTTCCCTTGCCCTAGGAGATATATTGGCAAAAATATTGCTATGTGGGATACCTGAAATTTTCCTGTTTTCCTCTAGAAGTTTTATGGTGTCATGACTTATTTTAAAGTCTTATCCATTTTGAGTTTATTCTGGTGTATGGTGTCAGTTGGTGGTCTAATTTAATTTTTTTGCATGTACCTGTCCAGTTCTCCCAACACCATTTACTGAAGAGGCTATCTTTACTCCATTGTATGCTCATGCCTGCTTTTACAAATATTTTAAAAATATTTTATTTATTTATTTTTAGAGAGGGGAAGGGTAGGAGAAAATGAGGGAGAGAAACATCAATGTGTGGTTGCCTCTCTCGCAATCCAGGCATGTGCCCTGACTGGAAATCGAACCAGTGACCCTTTGGTTCACAGACTGGTGCTCAATCCACTGAGCCAGAACAGGCAGGACAACCCTTTATCAAATACTAATTGACCGCAGAGACATGAGTTTATTTCTGGGTTCTCTACTGTGTTCCATTGGTCTATGTGTCTGCTCTTATGCCAGTTCCAGGCTGTTCTGATACAGTGGCCTTGTAATATTGTTTGATATCAGGTATTGTGATCCCTTTTACTTTGTTCTTCCTTCTTAAGATTACTGAGGCTATTTGGGATCATTTATGGTTCCATCTAAATTTTTGAAATATTTGTTCTAGATCTATAAAATATGCCATTGGTATTTTAATAGGAATTGCATTAAATTTATACATCATGAAACCAATTTTACTCAAAAGATGTCTCAATGTGTGCAAATTCCAGAAGATTTTTTATGTACCCTAACAAATTGATTTTGAAATTCATGAGGTAAAGTAAGGTGGAAAATAACCAAGCCAGATTTTTGTGTTTAAGTTATTTTCAACATTCTCATGGCATAATTAAAGAACATGAAACTGCACATATTTAAAGTGTACAATTTGGTCCACTTTGACATCCGTAAATACCAATGAAATCGTCGCCAGAATCAGGATAACAAGCTTTCCCGTCGCTCCTGAAAGCTTGCTTAGGGCCTTTTGTCCTTCTTCTCCACTGCATCCCATTCACAACAGCCACAGGTCTCCTGGCTGTCACTGTGAGTGAGTTCAGATTTTTAGAAGTGTATTGATGTGGAATCTTCAAGTATGTGCTCTTTTCTGCCTGCCTTCTTTCACTCAGCATGATTTTGAAATTGTTCCATATCATTTTATATATGTATATATATAGTTCTATATCTAGAACTATATATATATATATATATATAGTTCTTTTCTTTTTATTACTGAGTAACATTTCATTATGTAGCTAAAACAGAATTAGTTTATTCATTTACGTGTTGGTAGACATTAGAGTTGACTCCAGTTTAAGGCAACGACAAATAGAGCTGCTATGAATATTTGTGTACAGGTGTTTGTGTGTACATATGCTTTTGCTTCTTTTGGGTAAATACCAAGGATTAAAAGTGCTGGGTCATATGGTAGATGTAAGTTTAACTCTTTAAAAACTGCCACCAGCAGTGTTGGAGAGCCCCGGTTTTTCCCCATCCTTGTCAATACTTGGTAATATCAGATTTCTAAAAAAAATGTTTAGTCATTCTAATGGGCATGTGGTGATATCTCATGGTATTTGCAGGCCATTGATGACTAATAATGTTAAGCATTTTTTCATATGCCTGTTGATCATCCATATATCTTCTTTTGTGTTTTGTCTATTAAAATCTTTTGATTTATTTTTCTTTCATTTTTAAAAATTTAAAAATGTTTTAAAAGTATTTCAATTGAAATTTACATTTATTATTATTTTTATTAGTTTCTGGTGTATAGCACAGTGGTTAGACAATGATATACTTTACAAAGTGTTCTCTCCGATATTTCCAGACCCACTGGCACCATACACAGTTATTGACTATATTTCCTATGCTGTACTTTACGTCCCCATGACTATTTTGTAACTACCAATCTGTACTTTTCAATCCCTTCACCTTTATCACCCAGACCCCCAAGCTCCCATCAGTTCTGTTCTCTGCATCTGAGCCTGTTTCTGTTTTGTTTGTTCATTTATATTGTTCTTTAGATTCCACATAGAAGTGAAGTCATATGGTATTTGCCTTTCTCTGACATATTTCACTTAGCATAATACCTTCTAGGTTCATCTATGCTATCACAAATGGTAAGATTTCATTCTTCTTTATGGCCAAGTAATATCCCTTTGTATATAGGCACCACCACTTTTTTATCCACTCATCTATTGATGGGCACTGGGGTTGCTTCCATAGCTTGGCTATTGTAAATAATGGTGCAATTGACATAGGGGTTCATATATTCTTTCAAATTAGTGTTTGGGTTTCTTCAGATACATACACAGAGCTGGAATCACTAAATCATAAGGCAGTTCCACTTTTAATTTTTTGAGGAATCTCCATACTGTTTTCCACAGTGGCTGCACCAATCTGCATTCCCACCAACAGTGCACAAGGGTTCCCTTTCCTCCACACCCTTGGCAACACTGGGTTTTAATTTGCATTTCTTTGTTGATTAGTGACTTCGAGCATCTTTTCATATGTCTATCTGTATTCCTCTTTGGACAAATGTCTGTTCAGGTCCTTTGCCCATTTTTAGTTGGATTGTTTGTATTTTTAGTGTTGAGTTGGATGAGTTCTTTATAAATTTTGGGTGTTAGCTCCGTATCAGATGTATCATTGGTGAACATGTCCTTCCATTCAGTAGGTTATCTTTTCATTTTGTTGATGGTTTCCTTTGTTGTGCAAAAACTTTTTAGTTTAGTGTAATCCCATTAGTTTATTTTTTCTTTTGCTTCCTTTGCTGACAGAGAAATGACTGAGATTTTACTATGTTTTTCTTCCAAGAGTTTTATGCTTTCAAGTCTTATATTTAAGTCTTCATTCCATTTTGAATTTATTCTTGTATATAGTATAAGAAGTTGGTCTACTTTCATTTTTTTCGCATGTATCTATCTTACTTTCCCAACACCACTTATTGAATATACTGTCTTTACCGTACCATATGTTCTTGCCCCTTTTGTCAAATATTAATTGACAATATAGGATAGGTTTATTTCTGGGCTCTCTATGTTATTCCATTTTCTTACTAGGTTGTTTGTTTTCTTATTTGGGGGTTTTTGATGTTATTTAAATATATAGAGCAAGTCTTTTTATCTGATACACATTGCACACATTTTCTTTCGGTCTTTGTCATTTGTCTTTTTTCATTTTATTTTATTTTTATTTTACCCACTTTTATTTTATTTACTTATTTTTTTTTGTATTCTTTTTTATGAGTAAAAGACATTGCATTTTTTTCATTACCATTTAGTCCCCTATCCACCCCCCTCCCACAATCAGCACACTGTTGTCCAGGCCCATGAGTCCTTTTTCCTTTTCACTCACTCCCTCTACCTCCTAACATGCCCCCACCCCAAACCAGTAGCTGTCATCCTACTTTCCATCTATGAGTCTTATGAAAAACAAAAATATTTTTATTTTGGTGAAGTCCAATTTATTCTTTTTTCAATTATGGTTTATAATTTTTTAATTCAATCTAAAGAAACTTTGCTTATTCTAAGGTCACAAAGATTTTTTTCCTATGTTTTCTTCTAGAAGTTTTATAGTTTTAGGTTTTAGGTTTAGATCTATGATATACTTTGATTTAATTTTGCACGTAAAATAAGGTAAAGATCAGTGTTCATTTTTCCCCATAAAGACGACATACATAATTTGTT
>VMDR010004460.1:0-59920 GCA_007922815.1 Macrotus californicus
CAGACAGGAGTTGATTGAAACATATTTATGCATCATCTATAAAAAAGAAATTAATATTGCAAACTAGATTTCAAGGTAGAAATAGTAAAATACCTAGGAGGAAAAAAGTTGTTTCCAAAGACCTGAGAAGTATTTCAGAAGCACCAAGAACATATAAATAATTGATATACTAATAGTAATTTAATTATTCAGTAAAATAGGTTCCTAAAGGATGTGAAACAAGACTAGATCAGCCTAGTTGAAGACAGATAGATACTTGAAAGTACTAAGACTACATTGCTCCAAATATATCCTAACTTCTCAATAATTCAAACTACTTCCATCATTTTATTCTGTACTCAAAAGATTTTAATCTATCCACTTAATTCACTAATTCATTTGAAAATATGTGAAAGGTACTGTTCTTGGTATCTATAAAGATCAATCAGGAAGGGAATTTGACTTCAAGAAGATTTCTATGAGAAGAGGTGCTAAGCCAGGGAGATGAGATTAAATGAATATTCTTCAAAACAGAAAGTCATAAATGGTGTATAAAAGACACAGGCAAGTGCTAGGGGCTTCTGTGGGAGGGAGGCTGCTTCCAGCTGTGGGATTAGAGACGTCTTTGTACAGGGGATTCTGTCTGGAAAGGTGCACTGTGCAAGGGAGGCCATGAACGACAGGAGGAAAGAGCATCCTCTAGTGGGCATCACGGCGCGTGTTGAGATACTCTAGCACAATGGGTGTACAGTCAAGCAGCCAAAATCCAAGGCTTGATTCTATAAAGGATAAGGAGCCACCAAGTGTGCAACCAGAGAGGAGTGACCAGTGACCAGCCATGACAGTGGGTGTGTGATAGGTAGAACTGAAAGTCACAAACCCATTATCACTGGAGCTGTAAGGGGCTTAATTGGATACTTCTGGATTTTGTGCATTTTAAAAATGTGAAATCCTCAGCTTGGTTCTGTCTGCCTTGACGTTAGTGTGTCCCACCCACGCCCACCCCAGAGTAATCAAGGAGATCCTGGCAGTGTGCACCAAGCAACTTCCCAGGTGAAGGGGAATGGAGAGTGCCCTCTGGGCTCATGCTATTTGAAATGGGGCAGGAGCAAAATTAATGAGGCCAGGTCATTCCAGTGTGAGGATAGTGCAAGATATCCTGGCAGTGTCACATCAACCTCACACTGGGTCATCGTTATCGGAAAATGGCTCTGAAGAGGCGCCACCACGCGTGATAACGAGCAAGTGAAGTACAACACATGGTGCATGGGCTTCTGACAGATCGCAGCCAGGGTTTTCACCGTGACTGACACCGCCACGTGTTCTCACTGACTTTCCTCACTGGCCCCGTGCGTGACATTAGTCCCATTCTACTCTTTTCATCAGGAAAACTAGGCTCAGGTGGAAAACACACTAAACGAGGCAACCCTGCAAGCCAGCGGCAGGGTTTCGATTTGAACCCAGGTCCTTCTGACCCCAAACCTAAGACTCTACAGGAGTCACACCTTTGCCTAAAAAACACAAATTCCCTATCTTTTCAGATGCTTAGGTCCCTTGTCTGTGTTCAGGGAGTGAGGGTAGGGACAGGTAGGCACATGGTAGTACAAAGTCTGCTCATTTCACAGGGCCATTATGAAGCTCAAATGTGAAAGTACGTTCTTAACTCTTAAGTCAGGACTTTATTAATGTTTTTTTTTTAAAGATAGATAGATTTATCTATCTGTTTGTTTGTTTGTTTGCTTGGTTGTTTATGAGAAGGAAAGAGAGGGAGAGAAGCATTCGATGTGAGAGAGAAACATCGATTGCTTGCCTCTCATACTTGCCCCAACTGGGGACTGAACCTGCAACACAGATATGTGCCCTGACTGGGAATTGAACTGGTGACCCTTCACTTTGCCAGATGATGCCCAGGGAAGTGAGCCACACCCGTCAGGACAACGAAACAGTGTTTGGAATAAAGGAGGAAGACAATGCAGGATCTGTGCAAAACACAGTTTCTTACCAAAAAAAACCCCAGCAAAATTGGCACAGTGGACCACAGTGGGAGGGATACGCATGTAACAGGGTGGTTGAAGGTAGAGGCCCTGAAAGATGCAGAAGAGTTAGGAATAAACTCATCTCCAGGTCCTAAACAGGTGGGACTGGAACCCCGTCCCCTGCCGTCCTTCTCATCAGTCCTCAGGCACTGAATGTAACTCCCAGGTGAGACTGGGGACCCCCTCCCTGATTACAGCTTCCTCACGCTGCCTGCACAGTGTCCATCCTGTCCTTGCTGTCCTGGCCTCAAGCTTATGCTGATAAGATAGCTCGGAGCCAAGGCCATCGCAAGTAACACTGCCGTGGGATTTCGTGTGGGTCCCTGAAGTCGTCCTGCACCGAGAGAGGTGTATCCAAACGGGCCAGGAAAACTTCCTTTTTCTGGTAGTAAAGGGCATCTATGTCTCCCCCGTGTGCCCCATGAATCTGTTCAAAGGCACCAGCTTCAAGGCTGTAAGGGGCCCTGTGATCACAGACCAAACTCAGAGTCAGGGCTGTGGGACTTATTTTCTGGTGCAGAAGTCCAGGTTGAGCAGAGCAAGTCCACCAGCTGCGCCAAACCCTCTCTAGTGGGAGCTGTGCACGAAGCCGTGGCATGGTCTGAGCCTGGGCTCCCGTCACCAGACCCAGTCCAGGGCCCGCAGAGGAGGTGCCACTGACCTAGCAAACCACAGACTTTGGGTTGAATTTTGAGAATAAAGAATATTGGGGAAAGAGAAGGAGGAGTTCTATCTGAATTACCCAGAAATGGCTTCTGCTTTTTGCTTAACTTGGGGGTAGAGTTGCTCTTTAGAGCTTTGGGCTGCCTTCCACTGAAAACTCTAACCAGAAGTTTTTCCTGGGTTCCAGACTCCAAACAGGTCTTTGTCTTGGTGTCAGCGGGTCCATGAACTTCCTGAAATAGAACTGTGACATATCTGTATTTTATACACACACACACACACACATATATATATGTGTGTGTGTGTGTGTGTGAGGATCCCCATTGGTCCCTACTGGGATCCTACAGGCTCTGTAGTTTTATTTCATGAGATTCATGACCCCAAAATAGGTAAGAACTGTTCCTCCAGGAAAATAAATTTCTGTTCTTCCTCTCTGAGAAGCAGGGCCCCTTGCTTCCAGATTTCCCCGAGCTGTTTTGTCTGCCTGGAGCATTAGCTGCAGACGGGCCACTGTGGCTCCGGAATTGGTATTTAGCTTTGCAGAAGCTAGCAGCACTTTCTACCTGACTCTTAAAGGGGACCTCATTGCCCCCTCAGCCTCATCCTTTCCTGCCCTTTACCTTCATGAAGCAGATTTCTAAAACAGTGGAAACAGACACTCAGTTACCACCTGGAGTAGGTACCAACTAGATAGCTGCCGGAGCCTTCTCAGGACAATCTGCAAAGAAGCTCCAGAGCCTCCTTGCGACTGGCAGGCTGCTGACCAGCCCCAGGCAAAGAATGTAACCGTTTGCACTGAGCTGAGTGTGCTAAGATACCCTACAGGTAAACAGGAACTATCGGAGGGCTGCTGTGGCAGCAGGGCCGACTGGGCCAGGAGAGACATGGCAACGACAGAACCCTAAAAGGCTGGCTGAAAAGAGGACCAGGATGTGCCTGGACTCAAAATGTTTACAGTGCAAGAAAAAATAATATTTTAGAAGCCAGGGGGTTGAGGCAATGGAAGCACGAAGGAGTACTGGAAGTGCCTCTCCAACAGTCTCTCCAGAAGAAATGTCTGGAGGGTCCCGGAAATCGGTGAGACTCACGGCAGAGGCAGTGCGGCTGGAAGTCGTGCTCCACTGTATGCCCAGGGGCCCAGCACATCCCAGCTGCACTGCGGCCCCTCCTGGGGATGCAGGCCTGGAAAAGCTCTGCCGTTAAGAAAAGCTTCAGGTCCATGCCATTCCCACAATAGTCACGTCTGAGTCTTCCAGGCCCTGTCTTTATAGGGGTTCAACACATCCTCACCTTGGTCATCTGCTTCTTCAGAGGTAGGGGGAAGTGTGGAAAATAACTTTTTCCACAAGTCCCTACCTCTTTTTAACAGTGCGCTCTGCTCCCAGCTCTGCTTCTCAAGGGCGTGTGAGGAGTGGGGCAGCAGTGGGGACTTCTGACTTTGAGGATCTGTTTTTACCATCCCTTCAATCTGCAGGCTCTGAAGGGCATGGGAAGTGACTGGAGCGGGCTGAGTGGGGACTGCCCCAATGGCTTGTTGCCATGAGAGAAGCAAGTCCAATGTCATCGGATAGGCTGTTTTTTCTTTCTTCTTCTTTTTATCTATTTTTTATTAATTTGAGAGAGAGAGACATCAATTTTTGTTGTTGCACTTACTTATGCATTCATTGGTTGATTCTTCTTTGTGCCCTGACCAGGAATAGAACCCACAACCTTGGCATATTGGGTCAGCACTGTGACCGCTTCAGCTACTACGCCAGGGCTCAGAGAGGCTTTTTTTTTTTTTCAAGAGAAGTAGAAAATTTGCATTTGTATATGAAATGTTCATTTATTATTGTTGTTTCAAATTTTTAGAGAGTAGTTTTGTAAGACAAAGTTGGCCAGGCTAGCTCTGCTCCCTTTGCTCTGCAGGTAGGTGCTCCCACAGGGCACTGCACCTCATAACCCCAAGCAGCCCTGTTCCCCGTAGGCCCATCTGAGCAACGCTGAGGAGCACAGCATCCAAAGCAATGGCTCTAGGGAGTCTTAAGGCTGAAGAGATTTCCTTCACTGTCATGTGGAACCCACCCATCTGAGCAATAATTCTGGCCCTTCCACGAACACCAGTTCTAGTCTGGAACAAGTTTCCCACCCTTCCCAGCTGTCGAATCTGAGACAGGAGATGGTGGAATGGCACCCACCTTTGTCTCAGGTGGCCACATTAAGAGAATAACTGCCTTTATGCATTTGGAGTTTCTCTGCAAACAAATAATCATAAGTTTAACCACAGCATTACTACACTGAGGTAACATTTACAGACATCATTATGAAACCTCGATACTCTTACAGCATGCTACTCTTACCATGTCTCTGCGAAGTACTGGAGACATCCACCATTTTTCCCGTTGAATGAAAAGGTTAAGACTGCTCAGAACTCCCATTGTAGACTCAGGCTTAGGATTTGTATCTTGGGTGTCTCCTCCCAAAGTCATTGCATGAGGCCTCCTTGAGTGCCCAAACTGCACACATTCTTTTTTTATCCCATGGCAGGATGGGACTTTCTTCCTCCCTCTTCCTTTTCTTTCTTTCCTCTACTCAGTCCTTCTCAGGAAGTTAGAACAAATATTCACAAACTTCATTGTCATAATAAGCTACCCAGAGGGGGTCAATACTAGCAAGAGATAGGACTGTTTCGCTAATAAACTATTTACTCCAACTAAACTGAGCCCAAGCCTTCTTCCAACACACTGAGGACCTCACTGACTGGGTATCTGGATGCTCGACCTCACACCCTCCTCCACAATCCTTGAGTACTTATGAGTACTCATAATTGGTGAAGGGACAAACTTTCTGGCAAAGAACTGTACCTCCATCTCCTCCCAAGTAGTACGACAAAATCAAAGCATTACCTATTTTCATATGGTTCCCTGAGAAGCATATACAATATGGAGCTAAACCAGATCAATTAGGAGAATCCGTTCAACCTCTTAAACCGTATTGCTCTCGGGTTTACTAGGATGTTGCATAGGATTCACAAGAAAAGCCATCATTGATAGTTACCACCTATATTCTTATGTATTCCAGCTTTGCTTTTGAGCACAGAAATACTGCGGTTGGCCTTCCTTTCTCAACCAATTAGCCAATCATTGATGCCTGAGCATCTCTGTATCAGCACCTAAAGGACATTTAGACGGAGGATTAGAAAGATGTGCTGAGATCTTCATGAATAGACACTTCTCCAAAGAGGACACACAGACGGCCTACAGACTCATGAAAAGAGGCTCAGCCTCACTAACCAGGGAAATGCAAATCCAACCCACAGTTGGGTATCTCACATTGTCAGAATGACTGTTATCAAAAAGACCACAAAGAACAGGTATCAGTGAGGATGTGGAGAAAAAGAAACCCTGGTGCACTGTTGGTGCAGCCACTATGGAAAACAGTATCGAGATTCCTTAAAAAATTAAAAAGAGAAATGCCACATGACCTAACAATCTCTCTTCTGGGCATTTATCTGAAGAAATCGAAAACATTAATTTGAAAAGGTATCTGCACCCATATGTTCATTGCAGTATTCTCTACAACAGTCAAGATATGGAAGCAACCGTGGCAGCCATCAGTACATGAAAAGATAAAGAAGACGTGGTGCATATGAACAATGGGATATTATTACTCAGCCATAAAAAGAATGGAATCTTGTTATTTGTGACACCATGGATGGGTCTAGAGGATATATGCTAAGTAAAACAAGTCCAACAGAGAAAGACAAATACTGATTGATTTCACTTATGTGTGGAATCTGAAAAACAAAATAAATGAACAAAACAAAACAGAAACAAACTCACACTTACAGAGAACAAACTGATGGGAGAGGGGCAAAAAGGTGATGGGATTAAGAAGTACAGCCCTGGCTGATGTGGCTCAGTGAATTGAGCGCCAGCCTGCAAACCAAAGAGTTGCTGGTTCGATTCCCAGTCAGGGCATATGCCTGGGTTACAGGCCAGGTCTCCAGTAGGGGGCACATGAGAGGCAACCACACATTGATGCTCTCTCCCTTTCTCCCTACCTGCCCCCTCTCTAAAAATAAATAAATAAAATTAAAAAAACAGAGGTACAAACTTCTAGTTACAAAATTAATCATGAGGTTATAAAGTACAACACAGGGAATATAATCAATAATATTGTAATAACTATGTATGGTGTCAGATGGGCATTGGACTTATTATGGTGATCATAAGGTATAAAATGTCTAATTATTATGTTGCACAACTGAAACTCATATAGTATTGTATGTCAACTATAATTTAAAACCAAATTTAAAAAATACTGGGTCTTCATCAATCAATGAAATACATACATATACTAATTCTATTAAAAAATGTATACTTAAACTGATAAAATGTGTGACAGAGATGGTAAATTCTCCCAGAGTGCAAAGAAAAGGCAAAGGGAGAGCAATGTTAGCTAGAGAAATCAGGGAAACTTCCTGGAGGAGGTGATATATGAGCTAGAACTTGAGAAACAGAAACAATCTCATTAGAGCCTTAGAGAAAGGAATGATCTTGCTTTAGTTGGCTGAGAAAAATAAATTTCTGATTGAGTTGGGGTAAGGAGCAGAACCCCATAAAAACTATGGAGGACACTTTGGATAATGCAGTGGGAAATAACTGGCTTTTTAGTTCAGCATCTTTCAGCAGTGGTACTGAGACTAAATACAGAACACACAGATGCCAGAAAGGGAAGCCAATGTTAAGTCCTTGATTAGGCAATTCATATCTGTTAAAAAAAATAAGGGATCTTATACAACAAATTAACAGGAAAATAACAAAGGCCTTTGAAAAATGGGCAAAGGACAATATTAAGCATGTTGCAAAAGAAGAACAACATAAGAAAATGTACAACTTCACAATAAAAATGGAAAGGTAAGAATACCTTAATTTGGCAAAATCAAATATTGACAAAGGGCACCATCATACACTGCTGGTAAGAGCGCAGACCACCTTTTAAGACTTAAAGGAAGAATTAAGATTTTGAACAAAGGGTTTGTGTGATGATCTTCCTAACATCAAGTGAAAAATTAAAATCTTTTAAAATATGAGAGCCAAGAGTAATACAAAAGAAGTATGTTTTACTAATATCGAAGGCTGTTTGCAATTTTTTTTAAAGGTACAAAGCAGACCACAACACAGTATGTGCATTGCAATCCCATTCACATATAAAAGTAGAATGAACAAAACTATATAAACCTAAACACACAAACATATAAGTAGATATACATATGAGTAAACACACACACACACATACATCTCTATTTCTCCATCTACCTGTCTAGACAGATGAACAGACACGATGTACACACAAATTTTCACGTATGTAAAAATAATACACAGATGTCTCATACACTTAGATGTTAATATTCCATATCTCTAAGTAGCAGGATTATGAGCAGTGTCCATTTTCTTCTGCATGCTTTTTATAACTTTTTCTACAGTAAGTGTATATAATTTTTCTTTAATTTAAAACAAGAAAGCTCAGCTTCTTTTGCCAGGAACCCATGGTAGCAGGGTGGACAGATGTGAGGGTAATTCACTACGATAGAAAATGAGGGGATGAGGCGGTTCAGAAAGGAGCATCCTAATGCTCATAGCCTAGAACGCAGCCCTGGTGCGGCCTAGCAGAAAGAAATGCTGCTCTGCTTTCTGAGACACGTTGCATTTCCCAGGGTGTACTTCAAAGAGCAACAGGTGGGATAGAAAAGGGGAGTTAAGTGACAAACTAGAGGCCCCACAGGGAGATAGTGGCGAGAGGGCACAAAACCCGAAAGCGGCCATTTTGCACACAATGCCCTGGCTGTCAAACCATCCACTCACTAGTGGCTTCCATGCGTCTGAAAAAGTGGAGAAGTGAATCCACACTACAGAATGGCGACGTTTGTCGACTCTCCTGCAGTGGAGCAGAGACATTTCAGTTCAGCTCAACACGTCTGTTGAGTGTCCTCCACTGAGTTCTAAACAGCAAGACTCTCTCCCTCTTCTAGAAATGACAGTGTCAACAAGGACAGTATCTTACTCCTATGAGACACTTAAATCCTGTCATTCACTCTTTACAACGGCATTATCATGTAGAAATGGTGGGCATCATCACACCCATTCTACAGATGGGGAGACAGGCTGAGGGGGAGCAAGCAGGCCTTGGCCTAAAGTACTGACTCCCTCCTCCCTAGGTAACTGGCAATATTAGAGCATTTTAAAAACAAAACTCATTCAAAGGCAGCCATTTATTCCAAATATGCATTGCAATGTTTGATATTTAAGTAAAGGAAAGGGCACAGCCATGCAAATCTTATTTATCATCTTGCCTCATTACAGTCAAATTAAAGTTGCTGATCCACTAAAGTGTGAACCCAACCTTTTGTTTTGTTTTGTTTTGTGTTGTCACTCCCACAGTGGAATTTCTGGTCTACTAATCAACCTTCAGCTTGGCCTTTCGTCCTCTGCCATCTCTCTGGAAGGAGGAAACACACTCTTGGAGGAAGCTGACCCGGCCAGCTTCAGCTGACTGGAACCTGAGCGAGCTCAGGATCTCTGCCCTTTTCCCTCTCCCTCCCAGAGCGGTGTTGCTCCATCCTGCCCCTTCCCCGGTGACAGCCTGTGTGTGCCGGGGGAGGAAGAGGGGGCAGGGGGAATTTCCTCCTTCATTTCACGTTCTCTGGGAAAGGTTGGCTGTGCTTCCTCACAGCTCCTGTGCAGCCTCTTCCTCCAGCTTAGAAACCCCCTGATGGTTTTAAAGTAGAAGCCACAATCTTCAAAGCTAAGTCATGCTCAAAGAGCCCTTATAAGGATCCAGAATATATACTCTCAGTTTCCTTTTGTGCTGAAAAATAAACCTGCAAGGACAAAAGACTCTTGTTGAGTAGTGGAAGTCCCCAGGGCAGTGCAGCAGGATGCTGGGCTCTGCAGGGGAAGCGGGGATGGGGGCGTGGTGTTCCAGCCTCCGCAGAGGGCTCGGCTTGGTTCAGAGGACAGTGTCACCAGAGCTGCAGGTTTTGCTTGCTTGTTTGTTTTGTTCCATGTTTCCTCTGATGTCCTTTGTTTGTTGGACTTGAGAAAAATATGAATTTATCTTTTCATTGAGTTTTTTTGAGTAGCCAATACATTTGCATGGTCCAAAACCAAAACATGATATAAAAATGAGTACACGGAGAAATCTTGCTCACACCTTTGCCCTCATCTCCACATTCTCTCCCTTCCTCAAAGGCAACCATTTTTATTAGTTCCTTATGTTTCCTTCCAGTTTATTAAATAATACACCATTTTCTCCCTTTCTTATTGAGCAGGTATTCTCAACAGGGTCTGTGTGTGTGGTATCATCCCCCAGGGGGTGAAAATTGGTTTTTAGAAGAGAAAAATATTTACTCTTCTTATGGATAAATCAGAGAAATACATTATATGCATGGAACATACACAGATACACATGGTATTGAAATTTCGTATGGGTGGCAATTAGGAAGAAATGTCATAAAAAGGCTTCTTGGAGGGGTGATAATTTAAAAGGGTTGAGAAATACTGTTATAGAAAATAGTATACAATATACACTGTTCTGCACCTTGCTTTGTTCACTTTACAATATATCCTGGAGATCTTTACGTATCAACTCATACTTATTTACTTCATTATTTTGTATAGAGGTATAATATTCCATTGTATAGATGTACTATTATTGCTTTACCTAATTCTCTATTTATAAATACTTGGATTGATCCAAATCTTTGGCTATTGCAATGTCACAGTGAATAGCCTTCTGCTGCATACACTGAATACCTTAACAGGTATATCTGGATACAGATGCCTGGAATTCGGGGTTGCTAGGTCAAAGGGTAAATTTCTTTAAAATGTAGATAGACATTGCCAGATAGATGCCCCTCCATTTTGCATTCCCAACAAAGTCTGTCATTCAATAAGTAAGAAACAGGTTAACTACTCTTTAAATGGCTTCTGGAACCTCCTACGGGTCATGTGACTGGCTGCTAGGCTAGGGGCAAGATGGTCATTGGGGTCTGGGGTCTTCTCTTGGCTGGTCTCTGACCAGGTTGTCCCTAGCCCCGAAAATGGATAGTGTGCCCCTGATTAGGCAGAGAGATGGCCTTTTGTGACATTACTTCAGTCAAAGAAGGGGGCCCTGCATCTTAGATGAGAAGCTTTCAGACCATTGGAGAGAATACTATTTGGGATGACCTCAGCGATGGTGTGGGGCTTGGCACCCCTCCCCCACAATCTGGAACCTCCAGTTTGTGAGAAGGCAGTTTCCAGTACAAACTGAACACAGCCCAACCTTGACTTTCTAGCCTGGGGGCGAAGGGCCTAGCCAGGAGGGTTATTTCTGCATAGTGTTCAGGCTGTTGCAGACCTCAGCCCCTAACACGATTCCCTTCCCATTGACCTGCAGAGGCAGGGAAGTTAAGTCCCTCATCTTCCCCAGAATCCTTGGGGACAGGCCTGTCCACTGTGCACGCCTGCAGCACGCAGCAGGTGTGGCGTCTTCCACGCAGTCCCACTCCCACTTTAATCTGAGTTGCAATTAGCTGCCAGTTTGAGAGACATTTGTGTTTAACACTTCAACCAACTCTGTGAAATTTTACTAGGTCCTTAAATTATTTAGACCAGTGTAATCATAATTGCTTTCAACAGGAGTCTCCTGTATTCAGGGGTTTGATAGGAGACTAAACGAAGCCCCGGGTGGCTGGCTGCTGCTTTGGGCTCTATTTGGATCCCCTCCTGGAGACCATCACCTTGGCAGGCTTCTCTCCATGACGCTGAGTGCAATAAAGCTTTGTGTTGGCGAGAAACATGATAGAACTGTCAAACTACATAAATTGTGGATCATAAGTCACAGTTCCATTTGCTCTGCCACAGCGTAACAATTGCAAATTTTTCATCAGGAAAGAGAAAAACTATGAATGCTTCAGTATAACTCAGCTGCCATGATACTTCCATCACCCAGGAATGAATGAGTTTGGAAAACTGCAGCTACTGGAGAAGCTTTCCAGGTAGAAATGATGTGGTCTTAGAAGCAACAGAGAAACACACGGCTTACACAAGACCAGTAAAACATCCAACTAAGGAATTAAAGGAGAATCATGTGGTATAGGGTTGAAACTGGTTTAGAGAGAGGGAGTCATGCATATTATATTGTAAAATAAAACTTCCAAGCATTATAGGGCTCCTTTAGGTCTGATTCCCTCACAGGGAAGCCTGTAAATGGTAGGATGTAGGACCACCTGCCTGGAGGTGCTGGGAAAAATGAAAGGGGCTGGGGGCACCTGGCAGTGGAGTATTAAAACCGGGTCGCTGCCCTTTGGCTATTGCTGCAAAGCTCTCCTAGGGAAACACATGTTTTCTTACCATAGTTAGAATACGCCCAGACTGATGCCCCGCATTGGCTCAATTCCCTTTTTAAGGTGAAGTGTCATCAAGTTCCAAAGAGAAATGACCTGATCTCAGCAGATGGCTGCTCAAGCTGCCTGGTGACCAGTCTGTGGCAATGGCCTGTAGCCTGAGTCTCGGTCAATGCAAGCTCTGCTAGAGAGGGCTGGCAGCTTCTTTCCTTAAGTTTAATGGCTTGTCCCACTGCTGAAAATGCCATTCTCAAAACAATGTGGCCTCTCCCATTGCTGGAAAAAACCATTCTAAAAACAATGTGGCCCCTGGTGCTCTGCTCAAGGCTGTCCCAGCCCCAGGGTTATAGGCAGAGTGACTTAGACCTAGGAGAGCTGGCACCTCACTAGCCCAGACATCATGGGTCTAGAAGTGACACAGCAGCAGGACCTGCCTGGGCCCAGCCTGCAGCTCTGGCCTCCCCCAGAGTGGGAAGGTGTACACAAGTGACGAAGGTTTCAGCCACCCCGAAAGGGCCAGGAAGGGCCGAGAGAGAAGGAGCGGGCTGTGTGAGGGTGGTCTTCAGTCTCCTGGTTTACACAGGCTCTCAATTGTTCATTTGATTAAACATCCAACTTAGGTGAACAGATGGCATTAAGATAACATCAGATGTTTCTATTTCTTCTGGCTTCTCCTTCCTTGTCCTCAAGAGTTCCAAGCATTTTTTTTTCATTTTGTCTTGTTTTGTTTTTCAACAAAGGAAATTAGACAAAGCAGAACATAGAATCTTTGGCACACTGTGTGAGAGAGAGGGGAAGTATGCTGTCTTTGCAAAGGGGTGGCTGGCTCTCTCTTCTGTTCGGTTTGGATCTGTGGCTAAGGAAAGGAATCATAGTAGCAAAGGGACGCAGCTCCTGGGCACAAGACTGTTATCAGGCAAATTAACTGGGCTTCTGTTCTGAGCTGAAATCTTTTGCAGGACAAAGCATGACAACATGGAGGAGACAGCAGGCTCCAAGATGCACTTCCCGTAATACATTTTCCATCCATGCTGGGGAAAATAAAGCATTTGCTTACACATTCGTTTCTCAGACATCTTAGCATCTTGGGCATACTGAGGTGAGAGGGAAAAAATAACGGAACCCAAAATAGCACAGCATTCCGTGGGAAGGATGATAAAATTATGGCACTCCAAGTGGTGACAGACATTGAGGTTTCATTTCATTGCTCCACAGAGGAGAGCCTTGGGAGATTTGCTGTTCCCGTTACTTTTCTTTCTCCTCATCTCCATGTTTTCCTCCCGTGAATATGTACATTGTCACATACTTTACTTCAATTTTTGATGTTTTTTGCCTCACCATGTCCCACCTCAGATCCGCACAGCCTTGCAGCTCGGTGATGGCTGCGTGTCTGTCCCTGAGTGACGCAGGAGTAGCTCTCCAGCACTGTGTCTCAAGGTGCCACTCCTAGGCAGACTTTGCAGCCCCAGCCAGCCCCTGACGCACATCACTCAGAGATCAGGTACAAGTGACGGAGAAGTACAGATTGGTGGCTACAAAATTGTCACGGGGATGTTAAGCACAGCACAGAAAACGTGGTTAATAATATTGCAATAACTATGTATGGTGCCAGGTGGGTATTGGAAATACTGGGGGGAACACTTGGTAAAGTATATGATTGTCTCACCACTATGCTGTACATCTGAAACCAATACAAAATACTGAATGTAAACTGTAATTGAAAAAATCTTAGAAAATTAAAAAAACCCAGAAAACAAAGATCAGGTATGGCTGCTGCCCCTTTGAAGGCAAACGTATCCCCAGACCTGGGAAATGGGATTCCGGGTATCTCCTCCCACTGCCAGTTCACAGGAGCCTGCAGTGAGGATCTGACTGAAAGGACAGTCCGCACCTCTCACTCCAGCCGTGGCAAACTGAAGCAGCGTCTACATCTTCAATGCGCTAATTTCGTGATGAACAGGCTGTTTAAGTCGTGGTCAAGTGCACAAACCCCACCTCATCTACATCAATCGCAACCCCAACCTGAACAGCCCAGGAGAGAGAGGGAGTGATAGATGCCTCAGTCCCGCCCTCCCTGTTGAAATGGGAAACTCACATTATTTACATGTGAACTCTTTTAAACCACCAACCATACCTGCCCATAATGAGGCTCCACAAATGTATCTGCTATACTCACTGGATCGGGCAAGGTTTGATCAGAGAAGCCAAACTACTGCGGATGATTGAGACAGAATTTGTTACAATTTGCAGGAGTCAGACCTTCTGCGATGGAGGTTGCAAACTATCTAGTGATGCCGCCTATGCAAGGTGCAGCTTCTGCATCTCGTGTTGGGCGTGCAATTACTATAGACCATCTGGACCATCAGTTGAGAAGGAAGTGGGATGCAGGTCAAAGAAAGGACAAACTGGAACCTGTGACAATGAACTGAGACTCGCATGGAACTTGGGGAGAAAACTGGAACCTGTTTCTGTCTCTCACCACCTCAGTGCTATTGATGACCTGCTGGTATGCCACACTACAGAGCTATCTGAGCACCTGGCCCAGGACTCGGGAAAGATGAAGGAGATCTGGTGGAAGTGGGAAGATCTGCAGAGCCAGGAGCTGTCCTGACCGCCTGGTGAGCCAGCAGATCTGCACTGATGTGTGCAAGCTGCTGCAGTGCATGGCGCCCTGCGCCCACATTCAGAGTTTAAGGACTATTGCTCCTGCTTTACCTCCACTTTCCACATTTTATTCAAACTATTGTGCGTAGCCAATGCTCACCCAGACATACTGGAAGGTAATTCAGGGGACTATAGCTCTAGTCAGCTAAGCTGCTACTGTACAAACCGCTACAATGCTGAAGAAATCTGTGACCTTCCACCTCCACGTCCCCCAGCCCCACCTGTGGAAGAAATACTAATCCCAGTGCAACGCGTTCATACTCCTCAACCCCCATAATGAGACTCCAAGGCCCATAGAAACAGGGATGTTGTGTGTTTTGCTCACTGTCCTATCCCTGTGTCCATAGGGAGGTCAGTCAATTAATTTTGGTTGAAGGACTCACTACCAGAGACAATCAGAACAACCTCTGATCAGGGGCCTGATCTTTGCACAAGTCTTCTGCCCACTCTGAATTTTTACACCAGTCTGTGAATTAACAAGCATTCAGTGAGCACCTGTTTTGAACCAGACATTGGGCTGGTACTGAGGAAAATGCAAAGAAACACACACACAAACATGCACAAAACAACAACAAACCACCATGCACTCACAACTCTAGGTATCTGGCTTAAGAGGTGACACAGGTCATCTACAGATAATTAATATCAGTATTTCATGTGGTAAGAGGCAGGGAGTGCTAATGAATACTCTAGGAATCCTTATGGGTAACAGTTCAGGAAAGGCTCCCCAGAGGAGGCGGGGGAGAAGGAGGAAGACAACAGCAAAGGAGCAGGAGTCCAAGTTCAAAAGGCCCATTTAGGGCAGCAGAGCAGCATGAGGCCCTTCCCTGGATGGCTTTTAACTTTGTGTGGACAGTGGAAGGACAGAAAGTTGGGGCTCACATCAAGGATGATCCCCCCACTGCCCAAGCTTTTGCAGCACGGAGGAAGGAAAATGTGACCACGCTGATCTTCAATGATGATTAAAAACAGGTGACACTCGCTAAGCATTTACAATATGCCAGTGCTGTTACATCCATCACTTAATCCCAAACTAACCACGAGGTAGTTATTATTATTCCCATTGATGGATGAGGAAACCGAGGCTTAGAAGGATGAAGGTCCTCGTCCAAGGTCACCTAGCCTGTAAGTGGCTTAACGAGGATCTGAATGGATGACGGAACCCACAGCTCTGTCCCTAAGCTCTCCATCTGAAAAGACAAGTCGACTCTCAGTGACAATTCCTTCCTAACCATGTCAGGACTGCCCAGTTAGGCCTGTAGTTCAAAATCCTAGTGATGAAGGCGTTGCCGTACATGCTAAGTAACCAAGCAAATACTAAGTTCATGAGGGCCTTCTTCTGTCATTTCATATCAGCTTTGATTTTGGGAGGAAACACCCAGAATTTAAACCAGCTAAATTATAAGAGAATGCTGCTGCCTAAAAGGTGTCCAGGAGGGTGGGCTGGAGAGAGCCGACACTGTGATGTGATACACATTTAACTTAGAATAAGCACTTGACACTGCTTTGCTTTTTATTTTACAGGGATTTTCTCCCCTGTAGATTTTAGGTTCTTTTGTTTAAAAAAGAAGTTTTCAGTTTGTATGTTGAGATGCACTCATTAATGTTCGTAATAAAAATGTGTGTGCACAGAGAAATCATCACCTAAGCACCCAGCCCGTGACCACCTCCAAACAGATCAGAGCCCCCTCCCGCCAGTGCTGGGGGGAGCCCACCCTCCAACCTCCACACTCAGAACTGCTCCAGCAAGAAGAGGCCCAGCTGAGGCAACGAGGCAGGAATGGGAAAGGAGCTTGAGCTAGTAAATGTGTCAATTTATTTGGACTCCCTGAAATTTAGAGCTGATTTCAAAGAAAAATTGCTTCAGGCTTCAGACTCCTTCTGTTGTTACCAACTGTGGCCCATTTTTACAGCTGACTGACCAGCAGCTAAAAATGTGAGTCTCTGGTAGTCTCTGCAGGCCTTGATGGCTCCTTGCTGCCCCAGGCAGAAGTCAGGAGCATAATTACAGCTAATGGAGGCAAGTTGGGGCAGGCCAGCCACCACACCACCACCACCTGCTTCCCTAAAGACTGGGCTGAGGCTTGCACTTGCAGCTGCTTCTTGCCAATCCCCAGTCAGCAGCTGACATGATTCATTAGAAGTTCACACTCCACTGCAACCCCCTCACGCCTCTCTCACCTCCCCTGCTATCCCTCAGGCCCAGCTACAGGGAAGGCCACCGGTTCCAAGGGCCCTGCCCTCCTTCTCTCCCACCCTGCCCCAAACAGCCTCTAAGGCATTACGCTGCCACAGGGCTTCCACCCAGAGGGAAAAGAAACAGTGTGATTTCACTGGGAGTGACCGGACAGAGGGGCACACACAGATAAGTCACACGAGCCTTTTTCTTCCGCAGTTTAAATCTTTCTCGTTGCCAACCTGAGATGGGGGATAAGGGGTTGTCAGACTGTTCTGTGGCAGTAACGAACATGTTAATCTCATCCGAATTTCCAAAGGAAAAAAAAATTTTTTTTTCACTTAGAAAGGGCAGTTATTTAGATATAGAGATTTTTGGAGGGTGAACCATTAATATGTTGTCCCCTCAACAAATGCTTTGAGAACCTACTAACAGAGCCTCTGTTGTTCAGAGGGGTGCTTGCTCTGTCTGGCTTATCTCAGGGCAGTTGGAGGATGTGTTACCTTCGCTCAAAGGGAGCCTGTTCTGAGGAAACAGGTGATCTGGGGGAAGCTTCGGCATGGCACCTCAGCCAGCAGGGTTATTCTAGGCCAGGGCAAAACGTGGGAGGCCAGAGGCGAATGGAAGCAGCCACCTGCAGGCGGGGCCCAGTGAACGGAGGGGTGTAGCCCAAATGGCCTTTCTCCTCCGCTGCATCCCAACCCTGGGCTCCTCGCCTGAACTTTCTTCTTTTGTGAAGACAGCAGTCTAGACCAACGGAGATAACCTTTCCAGACCAATCACCACCTTTTGCTGAGACATTTGCATGCAATTCTTATGGAAAGGTCACCCAGAAAACTCCATAGTCAAAGAGCATCCTTCCAAACAACAAATGTGACAATGAAAACAAAGCGCCCTTCTCCTTGGACGCCCGGGAAGCAGCTGGGTTCCAGGCGGCTCAGCGCTCAAGCCTGTGGCATTTGTTACCTGAGGGAACAATGGCAGCTCTGTAGGCATTGCTGTCGCAAGGGCCCGCGCTGTGGCCAGCTCCTCGGTTCACGCCAGCCAGAGAGGGTATCAAGCGCCTGCCCGTCAAGGCAGCCGGGCAGCGCCCCACCTTCGAGCACACTGCGCGTCCTCCTGCCCCTGCCTCCCGTGCGCGCTTCCGGTACACCCACGCACCCACGCGCGCACGCGCGCTCGCACAAGCATGCGCTAGTGATACACGTTGTTTCCCTATCAGAGCAGGGCTTGACGCTCTGAGCGCGCGCGAGGCCTGGAGACCGGATGTGCCTCTGTCGTTCAACAATGAAACAGCCGGCTCGTCCAGGGCCTGGTCTCTGAATTGACAGATGTGTTTTGGACCGCGGGAGTCAACGACTCATTTCGCACCTTCTCCCAGTTTTTCTCTGGTGTCCTCCCGTAGAACTAGCTCTTCCATGGAAGTGATTGTGGATAGCTTGTAACTACTGAAATGATTCTCAAATGCCCACGTATGCTGGCTGTATTGGCAGGTACTTGATGCCTGCTTGGACCACACTCCGTTCACAGAGAAACAGACCCCCTAAAGCTCTTGCTGCTTAGGTGGCCTACTTTTGAATCATTCCTCCCCACCCACACCTCTTTTGCCCTGTTCATTGGACCAAGGCTTGGAGGCCTAAGGCAGAAAGAACCAGCTGTTGCCTTTCCAGTGACCTGTGATCCATATTTTTTAAAAAAATAAAAAGGAGAAAGAACTGAACCCATTGCATTCTCTCTCTCTCTCTCACCATGGATCAAAGCAGAATTTCCTATTGGCAGAAGAAATTACTTCTGACGAGTCATTAAGTAAACTTAGAACAAAAAAAACACCAAAATTAAGGGTGAGCTGGGGTCACCAACAAGCACAGGGAGCTCCTGAGGTCTGGGACTGAGAGAGAAAGGCCATCAAGCAGAATGTGGGTATTTGGCCTTAATGGTGGGGTGCTCCAGTGAGGACCCTGCTAGAGCCCCCTGAATCCTTCTGTTTCATTTCCAGATAACCCAGGTATATACCTTGGTTTCTGTCCTTCCTCCCTGATCCACATATACCTTCACAGGAACTCCCCTTTTCTGAGGCTAGCTTCAAGTCCCTATTCCTTCCTTAAAAACAAGCCTGGAAAAAACAGCAGACATCTTGGGGAGACTTGTTTCTCAGGGCCCAACAAGAGTAACTATATTAAGAATACATTTAATTGTTGCTACCCTATTTGATTAAAGGAAAGAGGACAAAAGCCCTGCTTTATGAGGCAATCCTCAGATCCAGAGAGGATGATCCAGGGAGCCAAAGGCAGTGCCATTTATACAGGCTGAGTAACCTGATTGCCTCGGAGGGAGAAAGACGGGTGTCTGATCTCTCCCGCCAGAGCAGCTGTCCATGTGGAGACTTGAGAAACTGAAGTCCTGGCAGGTAGCTCTCAGGTCTCTCTCTGGGCAGGGCCAGCCACGCCGGCACCACAGCGGATGAGGCCCGAGAAGAGGTTGCAGGCCTGTTCGGCCTCTTAGAACCTGACAAAAGGAGGGTTAATTAGATTCATATTCTAGGCTGTGTGCTAATCACTTAGGTGTTTTATATTTTTTTCTGTTTGACTTACAATAACTATGCTCTAGGAGAAGAAGAATGCACAGTATTTTCATAAATACCATGAAGTTTCTATGCCATTAAATATTCTTCAAAATTTGTTTGAAGAGGCTGGGAAGACAAAGGTAGAGCAGGCCATGTAATATGAAAAGACCTCAACTGACCAGAATGCAACTAACCCAAATTTCTCGATTAGGCATTTTACTTGCTACTTTTATAAACATAAAAAGTGAAATGACAAAAGCAAGTCAATTAAAAATGTCACACTACGTCATGTCTTAGAAGGTACTCGCAGAGCTCTCTAGCATGATGGCCTTGAGATGTGGTAGCATTTTGAATCACGTGAAATGTTTGTTACGCTCATTACACTCTGCCTACAAGGCATGAATGTGGCTGCAAATATTTTGGAAACACTCGCAACAAGAGATATTTCTATTTTGTTCACATATAAACAGGGAATCGGATGCTTGAGGTCTTAAACATCCTTTTAAGGCTATATTATAACAGCCTGAACATCACATTCTCTTCTGAGAAGAGGAATCATAAGGAGAGGTTTGTCCAAAAGCCCCTGAGCTAGACCAGGGCCTCATATACTCAAAGGCATGATTGAGCCATTGGACATAAGTCTTGAGATTTGGACAAGGGATCAAGAGACATGGGCTCAAGTCTCAGCCTTGTCAGTCAAGGAATGACCTTGGGAGAGCCTGGAGCTTATTTTCCTCAGCTGTAACATGGAGAGCTTGTATTAATGTATAAAAGTATCTATCTCCGAAGGTGATCTCACTTCCAAATTCTGTACCACCATTTTGGGAGAAAACTTAACTTAGAGGATGCTTAGCTTAATTTTAACCCTAAACTCAAGGCAAGTTGTAGAGGGAGATACCTTTGACCGAATCCCAAACTTTGCATTACAAGTTTGCCCTTTGAGGGAACCTCTACCTCCAGTGCTAGTTCTATTTCTGGACTCAGAAAGGTCTCAAAGGTTCCAGTCTGTCACTCACATTTGACATTTAAATACACATTTTTACCCTAGTGAGAATCCCCCTACCAGACCTGAAATTATGTAGCTCTGAAGACTCCTTTCTATCTCTGAGACCCTAATCCCAGACCACTCAGGAGTTCTTCCAAATCCATTTGGAAGTGAGGCAGTGGGAGGCTTCATTTGGGGAAATGATGAGGTGCTTCCTTCCTCTTGGAGCTGAGTGAACTCCCTCTTCAGGACTCCCACGGCCTCAGAGGGCAAGGGTTAGGGGCCTGAGAAAGAGGGCAGAATCAGGTTTCCCTTTGGACCACAGACAGCATTTTTGCATCAACATTCAATCCATTGCAACAGATGTGTGTAATCTCATGTAGTCAAAGCGCTAGAGATGGTGTTACTAATGGTTACTCTCAGGTTCTGAGGTCACCTAATTTGGACCAGTGACTTCAATTATTTAAGCTATAGTTTCCTCATCTATAAAATGGGTTTAGAAACAGTCCCCAGGTACAGTGTACGTATGGTGCCCGGTAGGCACTAGAATTATCGGGGGGATCACTTCATAAACTATATAAATGTCTAACCACTATGCTGTACACATGAAACTAATATACAGTAATATTGAATGTCAACTGTAATTGAAAATAAAAAAATAAGCGGTCCCTACTTTATAAAGTGGGTGTACTAATACAAGGAGATAATCCATTCCAAGTATCCAGCATATAGAAAGTGTTTAGTAATTTGTAGCTCTTGTTTTTGCTGTATCTCAAGGATCCAAAGACTCTTCTTTGTTTGTGCCCCAGAAGTCTTTCCTGAGGACAGGGTATGACAGGAGCTAAATTTGATGTGACCTGCGTGCCTCATCTGGAAGAAGGGGTGGGGCTAGGGGTGGGCATGAGGCAGTTCACTGACCGTGAGCCAACAGCTCTGCTTTTTGCACCTGTGATTTCACTGCACTCAGTCCCAAAGCACCTCTCTGCCATTTGTAGGTGGAGGTGAGGAATGAGTCATTTTTGCCACCCTGCTCAAATCCTGATAATTTCAGTCACACCTATGTTCATTAGTGTGCCATGGGAAACATAAAATAACTTTTAGTTGAGGTTTGGGCACTTAAATGCACCCAAGCTTAATTAGAAATGAAGAGGTTATGTAATTCCCATACAAAGAGGAGTGGCCAGGGTCTTACTGTGGCACCTGTGGCCAAACCAGTGGAATGGAGAGCACAGCCAAGGGTCACTCATTCTGGCTCCGCCACTTGCCAGCTGCATAGCTGTGGGCAAATTGTTGAAACTCTCCAAGGCCATGTTTCCTCTTTTATGAGGAGGAGCAGGTAAAAAGCCTAATAATAACCCCTTTCTAGGGTCATGCCTGAGACAGTGTTGTGTAGTTACGTTTGTTACTGCTGAGTCCACTGGGCTTCTCTCCAAGACACTGACGGCTGGTAGGCCATGTTAACCATTTGCGATCCCCCATCAACGGAAACCACAAGCAGGCAGCTCACTCTCCCTCGGGGCCCACCTCCAGCTTGCACTAAAGGGCACTAACGCCCTGAGGGACTCCACATCCGACACCAGAAGATAGCGTGTTTTGACGTCATCCACATGTGTCAGCCTGGGATCATCCACATGTGTCAGCCTAGGAACGAGCTGGAGCCAACAGAGCCAGGACCACTTTCACTTGATTCCTGTTAGAGATCTCTGACCTCTCCAGAGGGTCCACATCCAGCTGGAATGTGGTGGGGACTGCACGCATAAGGGGGATGGCGGCTTTGACAGGATGCACGGCAAAGCCCCCTCTTTCACCCCTTCCCTTGACTACACCTCCTGTTCCTCCAGTGGAACTTCCCATCCCCCCTCTGATGTCCTTCAAGTCTTGGTCACAGCATTTCCTACCTTGACTTACTGTTTGTTTTTTCTTACTTTTAAACATTTAGTAATTAATAGCGTGGACTCTATCTCAGACTACCTACCACTCGCTACTTATGTGACTTTAGCCAAGTGACTTAATCTCTCTGGGTCTCAGGTTCTGCAACTCTAAAATGGGGATAATAATAGCTCCTCCTTTATAGGGGTGCTATGAGTTCATGCAGGTAAAGCAGACAGAATGGCGTCTGGAACATGTTAAACGTCACGTTGCTGTTGACTGCTTTATTATTGCTTCCACAATATGCCTCAGAAATAACTCAGAATTAGTAGGGTTCTTTAGAGGTTTTATCTCTCAGGAAATAGGGAATAGAGACTGTCCGGTCAGCAACCCACTCAGGACACAGAGTTAATCCATCACATTGCAACACACAGTTGGACTCTCTCTGCCTGTTCATTGTGATCCCAGAACGACTCAGTCCATCCTGTTCTTGGGACAGTTCCTTTTTTTCTAGAACCAGATATCTGTTTACTCACATTTCTGTATATCCACCCTTCCCCACTTATACAGAGGGAAATATACATTTTATAAACATATATGTTTAACTTTTAAAAAGTCAAAATACCCAAACACATCAGCCACATGACCACCACCGTGCTCAACCCCACACCATGGCCAAGATGGATGAAAAAGGGCAGTATGCTACCTCACTCATTCTCTCCAACCGTGGGAGGCACACCGAAGACTGCTTGGGCTTTTCTTCACATTTCCCCTCAAAAGTCATCTTTTTAAAGGCTACAACAGAGGAGTAGAATAAAAAAACCTGTCCTTTTTGGTCTCTAGGGTAAAAGTTATGAAAACAGTGTTCCCAGTCCCTAGACAACACCCTCTCCCTACCCAGTCCCCCCATCCTCAGAGCTCACAAAGCAGCCTGAGAACAAAGACCATCTTCATGGAGAGGCTGGTGACAGGCATGGTGGGGAAAGCTACCTTCGCTGTGCCCCTCTGTCCGCTCCCCATGGTAACTCTGAACATTCCTCACGCCTTTTCCCAATCTGCGTGGCACTTCAGACATTCCCAAATAATTGCCCATCAGCTCCTCAGTAAAACAAAAAGGCCAGAGTTGGCACTTTCTCTTCTCTCTCCACCCAAGCTGTTCATGCAGGAAAAAAAAATGTAAAGTCTACAAGTTGAAAAGCCTATTTTTTCAAGCAGCTACCCACATTAAAGGAGACTGTTTAATTCTAGATCTATGGCTAGAAGATCAAAAATAGGAATAATTAAAGCCTGAGATGTAACTGTTAAGAAAGGCACTTTTATCCTCTTTGCCAAGTCTTTAAACAGGTAAACCACGTATTTAAAGAAAGTACTAAGACCTGAAAATCCCAATGGGAATTTTTTTTTCTTGTTTAAGACATAATGAATTCAGTCTTCAGAGACCACAGAGCGGGGTTTGTTAGGCTCTCCGAACTGTCAGCTGAATAATTATCTAGCAAAGCTTGTGTGTAGGTGACTCCCTCTGATTCAGCTTCTTTCCTGTTTTGAAACAGAAGGTTACTAACCCCTGGAACAAAATTTGGCAAAGTCAGGGAATGTCAGTTTTATGCAAACAGTATTTCCTTGTTGTGGACTTCCTTTTCTTCCTATAATATTTGATTTTTGAAAAGTCTTGTACACATAATCAATTCCACTCAAGTACCCTTTCCAAATGCCCCAGAGAGAATGTAGAATTAAAGAAAAAAAATAGCTAAACCAACCAAACAAAAAATTTCCCTCTTCCAGGGAAGCTGGAGCCAGGTGAACTTCATGTTAAGCCCCATGAACAGTCTGACAATTTACGTTCCAAAGAGAAGGTGAAGCAGGCATGTTACGAGTCATATGCAAAATAAGAATTCTGAAAAAAAAATCTCATTACTGCCAAACTGTTGGTTTTTTAAATGTGATTATAATTTTAAACTGTGACTTTAAAATGTCTGAGTGCTTAGATGCTATTGCTGTCATGTTTCCACTTGAGAGGTCGTGGCCGAGGTTTCCCTTTCACCAAAAAGGAGTCTGGACAGCTGAGTAATGGGCTCATCCTTCTGCTGTGTGGACCTGTTCATCAGATTTTGAAACTAACTCATTCAGCTTTCTTCCCCACAGGATGCAAGGCACCTTCAAGCAGAGACAATGCATGCCATTATGCTAACTTGACTGAAGGAAGAACTAAGCAATGAACTCAAAATCAGACGCAAAACCTGACGTGGAGCAGAAATCGCGCCTGGCTTGCTGGTGTCCCGAAAGAACTTCGCCTGGGTGTCAGACAGGGCTGCTGTCTACACCTGACCAGGCAGCAGATGTGGGGTTAGCAGAATAGAACACAAAAACTCAGCTCATTGTTGTAAAGGAGAAAAATGAACAGCCCACCTGTTCAGAGCTGGCCAGCTTCCCCAAGTTTAGTCAGACAGGATGTTGTGTTGGTCTGCACTGCTGCTGCCTCCACTGCCTTCATCTGCCAGGGGTCAGAGTGAGCCAGACAGCAGGAGGCAGGTGATTTCCTGCTCAGCTCTTGGGCAGAAGGGCAGTTGAGAGAAGGGCAAGGGTTAGCCATGCCCTCCTGAACTCTGGTCCCCAGCTGCTCCACCTTACCTCCAGTATCCATGTGGAGAAAGGTGGTTAACCAGGGAGGGGCCAATCCCCAAAACAGTTGTAAGTGCTCCCCCTGATGGAACCTTATTTCTAGGCTCATCGGCTTGGGCTGTGCTCCCGGGACTGGGACCTGGTAGGCACGCCATCAACATTCACTGGATAAACTTGCAAACGAAGAAACAAGCATAAAGCAGCAACCCTGTCACCACACGTCAAGTAGTGTCCCCCTGGAGTCGGGAGTGAAGTTGTAAAATATGTTATTTTACCATTATTTCTTCAGGTCACCCAGTCCTAGAAAAGCCTGTGTTTATGACTCCTTCTTACCTCAGAACAAGCTACCAACGTCTTGGGAAACCACCTTATCCTGACACTGACAGGTCCCAAGTCTGGGGTGGCATTCGCCTCTCTTGACTCAGGCTGCTTGACGCTCAGTGCTCCAAGGGCCTCTGACTGTTTCTGCTCCCAAACTTCAAAGACCCTGTGAAAACTGACCCACCCCCAAGGTTGTTGTGATGTCTTGGAGTTCCCAGCGTGGACACAAAGATTAGACCCTGGTTAGTTTGCAAGGCCAGTTTCAACTGGGTGGCTGACACAGAAACCTGGGAGAGCTTCACAGCTGCCACTGTCTCGCCGGCCTGCCTCTCTCATGAGGAAAACAAAACATCAGTCCCCAACAGACACTGGGAAAATATCTCAGCACAGCCAGAGAAATGGATACTCTTCTAACCCCCTGGATTCTTGATAATATAAACTCCCCAGCTCTGATCACTGTTGTCACCAAATCATGCTGCAGCCAGTCCCAGCCTTTCCTGGCTGCCCGAAGACCAGCCAAGAGCTGTCTTCACCCCCTCCACCCGACTTACTTTCCAGAAACTACAACAGTGTGAGACCTTGAACCCACCAATGCACACCAGAAGTCATTCTGAGAATTAGCTTGCAGTTCTGCAAAAGCTATAGGTCAAATTTTTAAAAAATA
The DNA here is from genome assembly GCA_007922815.1 of Macrotus californicus. NCBI lineage: Eukaryota > Metazoa > Chordata > Mammalia > Chiroptera > Phyllostomidae > Macrotus > Macrotus californicus. The sequence continues at coordinate 25,910 of VMDR010004460.1, forward strand.
TAATATATTGGAGTCATTAGAGTAAAGGGCTAAAATAAGAACTAATTTTAACAGGTTGGTGGAATTGTTACTTTAAATTTTGGAGAACCTATATGAAAAAAAAAGTTAGTCATTGGGAAGTCACAGGAGAAGTAAGTGGTCAGGTATTCCAGTGTGGACCCACCTCGCCTAGCCAGGTTCCATCATAACCCCTTCACACTTGTAACTAAGTGATTCTTCATGGGGTTTTCTTAAATCTTTAAGGAATTGTTTTAAATTTCTTTCCCATGTAAGTCTTACACAGTTTTTTATTCCTCGGGAGCTTAGAGCTTTAGAAATGTCATCTTTTCTCATGACATTTTTGCAGTCGCTTCCTAATGGTATAGTATCTGGCCAAATTGCTGAATTCTCTTACTCAAATAATTTTCAGTTGATTTGCATGGATTTTCTAAGTAGACATACTGTCTGCAAGAAAACAGTTTATGACCATAGTGCTAGTGTATTGTCTTTGTGGTTTCAAACTAGTGATTCACCATTGATGGGGTGTTTCTGTAGGTTTTCTTTTCTCTGTGAAAATGAGGCTGTTTTTAATTTCTCTTTTGTTAAGTGGTTTTTTAAAATGACTAAATGGGTCTTTGCTGAATTCATTAATATTTTTTCTAAATCTATCAAGATGATGTTATGATTTTTCCCTCTTAATTCTTGATCAAATGAATTACATTAATAGATTTCCTAATGTTGAAATATCTGGCATTCCAAGGAGGAGATCTACTTAGTTAGGCTGTATTGTTTCTTTAGTATATAAATGGATTAATTTGCTAATGTTTCACTCAGGATTTCTGTATCTTTGTTTATAAGTGTGATTGATCTATAGTTTTCTTTCCCACATCTTTGCTTGGTCTTGGGATATGGTTGTGCAAACCTTGTAGATGGGTTGAAAGGCTTCCAAGTTTATTCTTTGTTCTCAAAGATGTGATATAACCCACAAATGATCTGCTCCTTGCTGACCTGAGTTTTATGACTAACTCTGACTAAGTTTTAAATGTTTCTGTAATTATTCCTCTCTCTTTAGTCAATTTTAGAAATTATATTTACCAGGATATCACCCATTCTTAAATCTAGATTTTCAAATTTATTTAATAAAGCTGAGCATGGTAAAGCCTGACAGAATATATGTTCTTTCTTATTCCAGATGGTTCATTAATTTCCTTCTCATTTATAATTGGAGTTGCAAAGCCTTGATCATTTTTTTTGCTTTTATTTCATTAACCCCTGCATTTTTATATGTTTATTAATTTTTTCCTTCTGCTTTTTTGAGGGTTTGCCTTATAATTTGTTGTTTAGCTTGTTGATTCATAAGTTTAGTTCATTTATAAAAATCTGTTTTCATTGTCTAATTAAGACATTGAAAGCTATAAAATGTCCTCTGAGTATCATTTTATATGAATGCCATAAGCTTTTTGTTTTAATACTCTGCTCAAGTTTCATTTATTCCCAAGTTGTTTGTAAGTCAAGAAATATTTTTCTTTTTAATCCAGGAGTTATTGAAAATCTGTGTTAAAATTTCCCAGTAGATGTATCTAAGAATACATAAAGAACTTATATGAACCAATAGTGAAAAGATAACCCATTATAAAATGGGCAAAAAACTGAACAGGCAACTCACAAAAGAAAATATTGGAATAGCCAATAAACATGTGAAAGTCTATTCAACATTAATAGTCATTAGGGAAATGCAAATTAAAACCACGATAAGATACCACTTGACATCTGCCAAATGGCTTCCATTTAAAAGATGTAAATTATCAAATGTTGGTTAGAAAATAGAGCAAAAACTCTTGTACATTGCTGATGAAAGTACAAATTGGCATAACCATTTTGGAAAAGATGGTCATTTTTGGCAGTTTTTCATAAAAGTAAACATGCCCCTATCTTATAAACCAGAGATTCTATTACTAGGTATATACCCAAAAGAAATGAATGCATATGTTCAGAAAAATATTTGTACTAAAATCTCTACATTGGCCTTGTTATAATAACCCCAAACTGAGAACTGGATTACCAGACAGTAATATACCTATACAAAGAGACACTACTACGGAACTGACATACATACATACATGCACTCAGAATGAACTGTTGCTACACACTACACACTACACACATGGATCTCAAGAAAACATTATTCTGAGTGAAAAAAGCCAGACACAAGGGAGTACATGCTGCGTGATGCCATTTACACGAAGCTCGAAGCAGACGGTGGCCGTCTCTGGGCGGGGCATGACTGGAAGGGCCCGGGGGCCTTTCTGAAGTGACGAAAGTGTTCGAGGTACTGACTTGCATGACAGCTGTGCAGGTGTACACGTGAAAACTCTTTGGGCCGCACACTGAGTACTTGTGCACTAGCTATGTAAATTGTACTTAAAAGAAGAACAACAACAAAAACCAAATGTGTTTTCCCCTTCCTCTGTTGTTAATTTATACTATTCTTTCATTTGGCCAGTAAATATATTAAATACATTCAGCTTCTTACTATTTATTGAGATTTTCTTTGAATCATAGATTTTTGTGACTGCTCCATGAGTATTTGAAAGAATGTATGTTATTCAATTCATAATAACTTCATTTTCTTTTAGACACAGCTTGCAGTTTGTTATTCAAATATACTACTTTTCTTTTTTTTTAAATGATATTTCTATTTCCACCCTATCCAGTGTGGCTCAGTGGGTTGGAGCATTGCCCTGTAAGCCGAACGTCTGCAGGTTTGATTCCCAGTCTGAGCATGTATGCCTAGGCTGTGGATTCGGTCCCCAGCCAGGGTATATGAGAGGCAACCGGTCGATGTTTCTTTCTCACATCAATCTCTCCATCTCTCTTTCCTTCTCTTCCCCCCTCTCTCAAATCAATAAGCATGTCCTTGGGTGAGGATAAAAAAATAAAATGAAATTCTATTTCTATTTCTGAGAGAACCACGCTAAAATTGCAGATTTGTCATTCATTTCATCCGGTGAACATCTGTTGAGTTTCTACCCACTGAGGACATACACATTAAGGGCTGAGGGCAGAGGGTATAGAGTCAAACCTCCCGAGTTTGAATCCTGGCTCTGCTCCCTACTAGCTGTGTGACACTGGGTACACTACTTACCCTCTCTGTGTCCCAGTTTCTGTGTCATTAAAATGTGGATAATACAGTACCTGCCTCACACGTTGGCCATGAGTATTACACGAGTACGGCGAGGTCCTAGAATAATGCTTGCATCCAGTACATAAGAACTTAATAACTGTTAGTTATTATAGGACAGGGACTGTGGGGAGCCCTGGGGCTATGATAATGGAAGAGAAATTACAAGACTTGGTCTGAGACTACATGGGGCTTACATGGTAGCGGAAGAGGCAAGCATTCTGTCAATCGCACAAATAAATGTATAACTACAGCTGGGATAAGTGTAATATAAGAGAGAAAACTATCCTAAGAGCACATGACAATGGGACATAATCTATTTTGGGAGATTGGAGATCTTCCTAAGGAAATAATATTTGGGCTGAGGAGAATCTAATTATGATTTTAGAGTATAAAATAATTTCTTCAACAAGTCATAGCAATCCATGAAATTTGATTACATTAAAATTTATAACATGTGTAGTTCAAAAATACCATAAACAAAATGTAAAGAGAAATAAAAAAGGAGAAGATATTTAATACATATGGCCGACAAGAAGTTACTCTCCAAATTTATAAAGAAATTCTACAAAACAATAAGAACAAGCCAAAATGCATAGACGTGTAGACAGAAGACAGGAACAGGCTATTCGCAAAATAAACTAACACACACACACATACACAACCTGGTTAGTAAGCAAGATAACACAAAATGTAATACAATGAGATAAAATTTTATATCTGATATACCAGCAAAAAATTCAAAGTCTAATAATATCACAATTTCACAATGAGAACCCTAACATTTGTCGAAAGGTAAATTAAAACAATTCATTTAGAGAGCGGTAAGGCAATATCTAGTAAAACCAAATAGGCACATACTCCTTGAATCAAAAATTTAAGTCCTGGGTCTATGCTCTACAACTGGTGCTCTCCAACCTTTTCACATCATGACCCACACTCGATTTTACCCAATATGTGAATCTCTGTCTTTCAATAGGAGAAACTTGATGCTTTATAAATATTGTGATTACTAACATGACTGGATATATTTCTATAACTTTATTTTATGTTTCCCATGTATCCTATTTTAGTTTTTATTTTAAAAATGATTTAAAAGATTTTATTTATTTTTAGAGAGAGGGGAAGGGAGGGAGAAAGAGAGGAAGAGAAACATCAGTGTGTGGTTGCCTCTCACATGCCCCCATCAGGGAACTGGCCTGCGGCCCAGGCAGGTGTCCCGACTGGGACTCAAACTGGCGAGCCTCTGGTTCACAGGGCGGTGCTCAACCCACTGAGCCACACCAGCCAGGGCTGTATCCTATTTTTAAAAAAGTCTTTAGTTTTCTTTTTTTGCCATCACTTAAAATTGATTTTGAATTCTTTGAATTCTCTCCTCCCATAGTTTGGACATTATACATCCTATTTCTCTTCTTTCCTGTGATTATCTTCACATTTTAACACATTTAACCATGTGTTTTTCTATGGATCTCTGGATTTGTCAATGTCTCTATATTTTCCCTGAAAGGTTACCTGTTGATTTGATACAGTTACAATTATTACCCTGCTTTTGCCTTCTTCTTCATAATAAATCATTTGGAATTTTAGTTCTAGTGATTATTTACATTGTGCTATCAAAGCCTTTTTATATTTAACTATTAATTTTATACGTATATTGGTTTGCCACTTTTTTGTTACTTGTCAATCACTTTCTTAGGTTCATTTTTCTTCCTGCAAGAAATGCTAGAGTATCTCTGCTCAGAGAAGGTCTGTGAATGGTAATCTTTCAATTCTTTGCGTGTCAGTGATTTTTATATTGTCCTTCAACTTTAATGCTAGTTTGGCTCAACATAAAATTGTAGCTCTCTGCAGCCATTCTCTGTCCTACAATTGAAAACCAATCAATTCCCCTAAGCGGCTCTTGCTTTGATCTACTGCTATTTTTCCTTAGATTTCAGTTTAATGATTATTTGTTGAGTCCCTACTACTAGGTGCTGGAATAAAGGGACAACTATGACACAGGCCTGTGCTCAGTATGCTGGGTTCACTCCCCACCACTGCACCTGTCCTTCCTGAGCTTCCCCCAGTGACTGGCCAAGGGGCTACCTTCCTCAACGGTAGCCAGTGCCTAGCCTGGTCAACAGGATGGTGTGGTCTGATATTCAACAAAAAACGATAAACAACAGCAACAAAACTGAGCTGTGCTGATTCGGTTCCCTTTCTTATGCATCCGAATAGGGAAACGCCCAGCGAATGAAGCTGTAAAAATAATGCTGCCTGCCCTTTGGCCATCTGCCTACTACTCACAGAGCTCAGGGCATCTGGTCCCTCTGATAAATGCTCTGACCCAGCTCTGACTGACAGAGCACATACTTCTCACTATCACTTTCTGAGTGATGACATTTGGGAGAGGAAAGACTAGCTTCTTGGTGAAGTGATTCCCTGAAGAAAGAAAATAGGGCTGGGGTTTGGAGAACATTGATTAAATCACCCGGGGGACTTTTTCAATATGCACATTCTGGGTCCTTACCCCCAGACAATAAGATTAACCTTCCTGGGGGTTGGGAGTAGAAGAGGAGGCAGCAAACACACATCTTGAAAAAGTGTTTTAGGAAATTACCACCTATTTCTTCTGTATGACCACTCTGCCACCTTGCTGTTGACTACTGCTGGCATTCTCTAACCCTGCCGTTTTATAGATGGAGAACGCGGCTCCCAGAGGAAAGGTGACTGACTGTCTAAGGCCACACAGCTGGTTAGCAGTGGAGCTAGGATGAGACTCAAGAACACTTGATGCCTAGACCAGGGCATCTTCTGACATTACCTGTAATTCACCTTTAATCCTTGTACTTCTGGCAATCACCTTCATCACCACCATTATGGTCACTAGACACTCTGCTGGCCACTTTACTTAAAATTATCTCTCATATTTGCAGTAATTCCACAAGGCGAGTATTATCTCTGCTTCTCACTTTCTGTCCAAGTTCCTAACCTTTGCAAACTGTATGCCTTGACACTTGGGAATCTATCATCAGCAAGTGCCTCTCTATCTTTTGTCCTTTTTGGGTTTCTTCATATTTTGCCCTAATGGACATCTGGCTGTCCCCTGCAAATATTACCTCCATTCTCCTTTTATTAGAGGGCTCGGGGGTGGGGTACGCATCCCACTGAACTTGCAATTCAATTATCTTCCCTCCTTCGAAACCCCCCAGATCCTTTAAAATCATGCCAGACTTTACCACTTGCTACCTGTATTTGCTACTGATATCTACCAACCTACCTTTCCTTCATTCATTAATGACTTTAGCACCTGGATCTCCACCTCTGTTCCTGTCACCATTCTTGGTGACTTAACCTGGTAGAAGAGTGACCCATTCAATACCTCATCCTCTGAGTTCTGTGATGGCCTTACCTCCACAATCTTCAATCTCTAACTCACCTCCGCCATGCTCTCGTGCTCTGCCCCTAACCCTGCCATCACTGCTCTCTGGTACCCGTCCACTGACCCTACCTCTACTCCTTTACCCAGATGCAAAACGAGACACAGACTCTGCACAGTCTTCCCGCTTGCTTCTTGTTTTGCATCATTCCATGGTGTAATATAACAATTACTGTTGTGTGAGTTGCCTTACTTTTCTTGTCTTGCCCTTCCCATCAAATTCATCTGGTGAAAACACATTAAAGATTACGTCTATATCCACATGTGTTGTGATTCCACCCGAGATGCTCCATGTTGTGGTAGAAAATGCAAAGGTGCTGGGGGTTAACCTTAAATTCATTGCTGTACACCCCAAATAGGATCCCAGCACGCTTAGCAATTTTATACTTCTCTAATATGCCCCCTTTTGCATCTGTGAAAAGATTGTGTCATACTTCCCCTTTTTCCTTAAACTTTATACAATGGCTGTCCCAGCCTGAGTTCCCTAAAAACTGTGCCTGAGATACAGGCTTACCTGAAGGGCGTTTATACAGGAAGTGATCCCAGGGATCCAAAGAGAGGACCTGAGGAGTGAACTGGAGAAGCGGAAAGGGCAAGGATGCATGAGTGAGCTGGCTGCTCCTACAAGCAACAGAGGATCAGTCCCATGGGTCTTCTGAAGAACTCGATGGGATGCAGCTCAGATTTCTCTGCTCAGGGAATGAAACAGGGAATGAGCATTTATCCACAGGTTTCTCTTTCCACTGGTCAAGGGTGGCCCTTGCACTAATTCCCTTACACTTCCAGCCTGTCCCTGGAGGGAGCCCAGTGGATTCTGTGGGCATTTGCACAATGGGTTCAGGGAAGTCATGGGCAGACGCTGCTGCCCTGCTGCTGAGCAGAGCTGTTCTGAAGCCTGTTCAGCTCTAGCCCCTGCAACAGCCATAAAGTGAGGAGGGAGGCTGAGAGGGCGCTTGCACCTTCACGCCTGTCACGGGCCCACTCGGTCTACCTGAGTCTTTATTCCAGGCTGCAGCCTCTGCCAGGGCTTAACACAAACGAGTGAATGAAACAAGCTCCGGTTCCCCTGCCCAGGTGACATCGAGGCCATAATCGATATTCATCATCTATTTCTATCACCCAGGCTCCGTTTTCCTCATTCTCAGCCAGCACGTAGCTGGGGAAAGTTGATTGCTCTAGGCAGTGACAAAGCCACTTATGTCCCAAGAGGTCTGATCCTTAATGTCTTGCCCTTATTAGGTCACGGTTGCTGAGCTGCCCATTTACCATAGTTACTAGAAAAGAAAGTGCTAAAAGTCACTTCTGGGTCCCTGGGTTCAGATGTAGACCTACCTTACTGCCCTCACTGGCTGTCCAGTGGCGATGCGGCGCTCATGGCAGTGGGCCGAGGGCAGCATGGAGTGTGAGGGCACTGGCCTGAGCAGAAGGGGAGAGGGGAGAGGTAAAAAGATGAGAGGTTAGAAAGTGAGAAGTTTCAAAACTCTTAATAGGAGTGAGAGAGGATGCCAAAGATCTCTTCACTAACTTCATAAGAAAGGGCCTGTCTTCTCTTGAACACCTACTATACGCAGGTAGTTTAGGTGACTGGTTTCCCTATAAGAGTGGCCTTGTTACAAAAGTCTCTCCCTGTTTTCATAAGGAGAAACTGAAGCTCAGATCAGGGAACTAACAGCCGAGCCAGAGCTCACCCCCAGGACTGCCTCCGAAGCCCCTCCTGGCAGCCCTACGACTCGCCCTGGGCAGGTGTGTCTGTGAGGTGGCATACGAGAACATTCCTTCCAAGGCCGGAGAGCTCAGCCTGGTTAGACGTATGTAATGGCACGGTCCCCGAGGGCTCACTCCCTCCAGCCTTTCTCCAGTCTGGTGCTTCGCTCCTTTTCTCTCTGTTCTTTCGAGGGGGGTGTCTTGGGCAGACCAGGAAGCGTGATTTCGTCTAACACATCTGATGAATGCAGCTTTCTTCTTCTTCAAGTCACTCTCTTCCCACGAGCTCCCCTACCCCCAACAGCCAAGTAGGTCACCCTTGGCAGGGCTGGATAAAGTCCACGGGGTGGCCAGCGAGTGCTGCGGCCTCCTCCTTCGGCCAGGAAAGCTGGGTCTGTGCTGGGAGCAGCAACACCGCAGTTATGACAGCTGACAGCATGTGGCTGGCAGTGGGAGGGGTGCGGGCAGAACCCAAATTAGAGGCGCTCTCTCATCAAGGAGAGGCAGGGACAGCAGCCAAGTCCCAGACTGTGCCAGGCCCACTTGAAAGTGCCCGGCGCCTGCGGGAAGAGCAGTCCGACGGGGGAGCCCTAAATCTGGAGGTGTTTAGAGAAGACAGCAGCACAGCGCAGCGCAGAGCTGCTGTCAGACCCGCCCCTGCTAACTGCTCAGAGCTGGTCGGAACAGGCCGCGTGGGCTTCCAGAGTGCCCAACAAGGGCAGCTGTGGCCTGAGGGGAGCATTCTGGGGCAGCGGGCTGACCTCAGCTCCCTTGTCCCTTTCTCTACCCTTCGGGGTCCCCACTGACCTTGCTTGTAGAAGCACCTTGAGTGTCCTACCTGACCCAGCCACTTCTCCTCACATCTCCTGCTTGTACTGTTTGCTGGCCCCCAAGTCAGTGTTCTTCCAGATGGTAGCCAGCACACACTCTGAGCAGCTCGGGCCTCTGGGAGGGAGCGGGAATAACAGCTCATGTTCCGTGTGTGCCTCTCCAGCCAGGTGGAGCCAGGAGCTCCCTCACTTCACAGAGGGCTGGAGAGCACAGCTTGGGTGTGCAGGTGCTTAGGAGGAGACTCCCTGTCCGGAGTTTGAGCTCTACCACCTCAGCCACTTCCTGGCTATGAGACAAGTCACTTGGTGTGTCTCTGCCTCAGTTTCCTCCTCCATAAAACAGGGATATGGGGATGATGATGATATGACCTTCCTCCCAGGGTTATGCGGATTGAAAGAAGTAATCTGTCTGGAGTCCTTACAGAGGTGCACATGGGGAAACTGAGGCTCCGAAATGAATTAGCACTTACTGGATGACACACCTTGAGCAGGAGCTGCACTTTGAAACGCAAACTTTGTGACTCTGAGGCCTGTGCTCTTTTCTGGTCTCAGTCAGAGGCACAGACGGGCAGGCAGGTAAAAAGGCAAAGAGAACCCTTGCTGCGGCTGGGCCAGCCCTGGGCCCTGGCCAGAAATGGGGATTCCAAGTGCTACTTCATTTTTACTTCTACTTGGCCTGCCGGAGCCAGCCCAGCGTGCAGAGCCAAAATTCCTGCAGCAGAGCAACAGGCCTGACTCCAAACTAGGTGGATGCAAGCTTGGAGACACTGGTGGTCTTTCCCAGCCTTTCCCTTCCCCGGTCCCTGCAGGTAGGGCCTCATGGCACCATGGCACCCTGGCCACCGGCTGAGAAGCCATGGGCACTGTGAAAGGAGCATGGGCTACTGCAGAGCTTACACTGAAGCAGGACACAATCCAGTTTGAGAATCCCATCAAAGACCTTCCCTTGGCCCTCTCGAGGCTCGAGGTTGTGGAGTCTGTGCCCTGTGCAAAGGCTCCAACCAACCGCATCTCCAAGTTCTCCCAGGCCTTGCCTTTCTCCTCAGTCTACTTCTTGCAGCCCTGTGCCAAGCACTCAACGCACTACCCTGCTCCTGCCTCCTTCCCAGCCAAATGGGTACCAGATGCACTATGTAGACCTTGGACAAAGTGGGGAAGAAAAACTTTACTCAGACAAATCAGCAGAGAAAATACAATTAGGCAAAGCAAACAGAGCTGAAGAGGTAGCAGGCAAGCCAAGCATCCTGGAGCCCACCTGTAACACATTTGCAGGAGCCCCTCAAAAACCGTCCTCTTTTAATGGGGGCCATATGGAAGCCCCTGCCCCGCACAGGGAAGCTCTGAGCACAGCAAACCGAGACGGCCGCCCTGCCAGGGGCTGGGGAAGCGGGAGGATGTGAGTTTGCTTGTTCCACCCTCAAGTCTCCAGGAAGGATGTAGGGCCTGTGGCTACTGTAAAAACATGAGCGCGTGGTGCCAAGAAGTGACCAGAAAACTGACTCCACTCCTTCTTCATATTGCAATCTAGATCTCCAGCCAGAGCCAGGAGTTGCAATCATTGGAAGAGGGAGGGGAAAAAACAGGCTCTTTCTTTGGGAGGCCTGCTCAAATCATGGAGGTAGAAATAGCAGCTGCCTGCCTGGGGGGAGCGGGGATAGTTGTTGGGGGACAGGGTCTTTGATGTCTTGCTTGGAGCATCAGGCAGGCCTGGAGAGGCTTCTGCCAACAGCAAGTACCCACAGCCCTAGGTGCTGTGGTCCAGCCACTCCGTGGAAGCAGCAGCTGAATGCAGTGCTCATTCACCCTCCACCAGCATCACAGATGCCAAAGTGGGATGTGCAGAGCTGCCTCTTACCTCACAGAGCACAGCCTTTCTGATCAGATACAACCTCAAATCTTGGTTCCACTGTTTACAAGATACTGCAACTTTCAGCAAGTTACTAAACCTCTCTGGGCTTGTTTTCTCATTTGTAAACCGGAGATGTAAGTCTAAAGTCACTAGGAAGAATAAGTGTGATATGTGCATATCTGGTGCTGAACACATACCTTGCACACAGTGGCACTCAGTAAATGGAAGCAGTTGTGTGCTGAGCTTATTAGAAGGACCTAAACACCTATAGAAATGAGGTGGGAGAGAGAACAGTGAATATGAAGAATAAATCTGTAGCTGAGAGGTGTGAGGAGATGAAAGAGCTACAGTTGAAAAAAACACAGGAAAGTGTTGATAGAACTACATCATCCACACCCTCTTATAAAAAGAGGAGCAGAGCTCTGCCAGCTTATTAGCAGGGGAAGTGTTCTATTTTAAAAACCAAACCAGCCCGAGCAGACATCAACTGTACTGCATCAGACATGGTGGAAATTATCTCCCAGCTCTGCTTCTTTTCCATCTCCAAAGCCTTGTGCGATGCCTGACCTGGCTCCCCACCCCTTTCCCAAGCCTTTCACGAGCAAGGGCTGCCTTTCTTCTTTCCCATCCACCCTCCCTTTGTTACAGAAATGATACCAGATGAAAGTGGTGGATTCCACCTGGAAAGTAAGCGTCCCAGGATCCTGCAGAAGCTCAGTTTCGTGGCTCAGTCCCAGGAGCTGGTCTGGCTGACCTCCATGGTCACCACCTCTGTCCGTGGGTCTGACACCCCCATGCCCTGAGAGTGCAGCCAAAGTCCACTGAGAACCCTCCCTCAGAGCTGAGCAGAGCTGGGGCCTCAAGCACTCAGGGAGAGCTCGACGGGGAGCCATGTAGCTGAAAGCTGGGCAAACCAGGCCAAGCACTGTCACTCCACAGAGCTGGTATTTTGTATCACTCACCCTAAGTGACTGCAGAAAGCACAGCCCCGCTGCACTGCCTGAATAAAGCACAGTCACATTGTCTTTGGGGCTGGCACATCCTTTTAAGTCCTAAAGTTACTCCAGCGCTCAAGGAAGAATTGTGCCAAATCTCTTATAAAAAGCTGCCACCTGTTTCAGAACAATAGCTGAGGAAGACAAGCTCCATGATTTAATTTACAGGGTAATAATGAACTTCATCCTGGCAAATTTAGGTTTTCACCAGTCTCCTATGCATCTATAGGGTCCTGGGGTGTTCCCCGGGCAAGGGAATGAATGCACTGGCTCAGTGAGCTGCCCTACGGAGATCAGATGAGCCAATACAAACTGGAGCCAGAGACCAGCCCCTGAATGACAGAAAGGCAGCAAGGAGTCTGGCCTTTGTCCTCCATGTCCTAGGACAAACTGTTGGCTGGTTTTGAATGGCATACGAGCAGGGCCCTTCTCCACCAGGAAGAAGACTTGGGGCTGTGGAGAGAGCACAAGCTTTAGAATCAGCAAGCCTGAGTCTGAATTTGAGGCTAGCATGTGAGGCGAGTTTGAACTTGAGTTTGAATTCTGCATCGTCTCAGGACTGAGATTTAATCACTTTGGCCTCGGTCACCCATAGCGCTCAAGGAAGTAGCAGGTTTTCTGGAAGGACTGCAGCCTGTAAAGTATATACAGGGCCTGGCTAACAGATTCCCTTTCCCTCTGGTCTGAGTTCACAGACGAAGCTTGCAGGGTCTGGCTAGATTGACTGGGCTGTTCCTTCATCTCCCAAGCCCCCATGTGTCAACACAGTCCCTTAGCGCCACTCCCACCCCCAGCACATAGCCCCTACTCAGCCACAATCGCCTGTCTCTGGCTCCTCAGAATCCACAGCAATGGGCTGCCCGCACCGCAACCCAGGTGTGGACAGCCCAGGGGACAGCCAGGCAGCACCTCTCTTCTTCATCTCATCTCCAATCACCCCAAAGCAGCTACTCAGGAATTGGGAACAAAATAATATCCTCTGGGCAGCAGCAAAAAGGTCAGAACGATAGATAATCTTTTGTGAGAACCTGGACAGGATACTAGGAAGGAGGAGCGCGTCCATTTTTCAGGAAGCCTAGAGGGTCAAATGGCTGAGACCCAGAGCAGATTTCAGATCTACTAGACGGTGGCTTGGGTTTAGTAGCAAAGAAAAACTGGATAAATCTTCCAGGAAGTGTAAGTTGGTTTTTCTGATGAACAATAACCCTGAAGCTCTTGCTTGTTTTCTACTTTTGCATGTCCATCCCCAAAGCCACACCCTACCATGTAGAAGAGTCCTGCATTGGGCAGACTCTGGGCCAGGAGGTGGCTCAGGTCCTGAAGCACTTCAGCCTCTGATACCCACATCTCTCACCCTAAACTGCCTGGATAAAGCACAGTCATTTGTATTTTGGGCTGGCACATCCTTCTAAGTCCTTGAGTCACTCCAGGGCTCAAGGCAGAATTTTGCCAAACCTCTTGTCAAGCCCGTCGCCTGTTTTAGAACAATAGCTGAAGGGGCCAAGTGCCACAGCAGCAGGGAGCTGTCTCAGCTGGGATTATTTCTCCAGCATCTGCCCCAGTGCCTGGCACCTACAAGGTGCTCAGTACATGCTTGTGAGGCCGAACTCCTCCGGTTTGCGGTGGGTCCGACAGTGAGTCAGACAGTTCCCAGGAAAGAGATGTCACAGGGAGACATTTGTGGCTCGTTCCACGGTGCTTCCAACTCAGAGCGGCAGAGCTGTGCACAGGAGAGTATGGAGAACTGATCAAATGGAAGGTGCACAGAGTGGAGAGGGGATCTCCACTGTAAGTGTTCACTTCTTTAGGCAAGGAGAAATACCTGAGAGCCCTACATGAAAGGAGAAACATCTGGAAACTTTATAAGGCAAAAATAGTTATGCTTCAGATAATGGGTATTAGATACTTTCCAGGCATGAGAGAGAGAGAGATATCAAGACATCAAATGGTCAAATTTGGAAGTTCCAGTAGATTTTCTTATCAGCCTAGCCTTTCCCTGCCTCTCTAATCCAGCAACAAACAACAAAGAACAGCTGCTTGCCACTGCAGTTCTGCCCACAATGCAGCCAGCTGGCACCCAGCACAGCGGGCATACTGGACCTCCCATCCCACTGGTGTGTGCAGCTCCTGCGATAGAGGGAAGGCTGGACTCTGGGCCATGAGGCACAGCCTCCTTTCCCGATGCCAGGCCCACAGCCAGTTTCCCAACTGGCCCCCTCCTTCGGTGTGTGGACTGTGATCCTCTGCTGAGTGCAAGTTAGCTGGGTTGTCTACCTCTCAGTGAGAAGTACCTGCACTGGGACATGTTTCAGGGAAATTCTCTCTGACTAAAACAGATGGGAAGGTGGAATTCTTTGTTCTCACGAGGTAGAAAATGATGCCACCTGAACTTGGAAAGGGGAGGCAGAGGGCAGGTAATAAGGAAGAAACACCTGAGTTACGAAGCCAAGACATGAATACCGTGTTTCAGCCATGAACTCTACAAGAAAAGTCCTCATCAAACTCCCAATGTGCCTGCAGAGTTTGGGGCTGCTGCCAAGGGAACATGGGGCTAAAATGAGAGTTATCTCACCTTCACTGCCAACTAGTGCATTTCCTAACCGCACCTAACGTTTCCTAACCACTGCAAGAGCATACATTTGTGCTACTTTTAATCTCTAAGAAGTAAGTGAACATGGACACCCAGTGAGATTTTACCGATAATAATTCATCAGTACAAATAAGTGCTTTCTAACAGAAACTGTTCTTAACTCATGTTTTCCCACATACGAGCTTAGAAAACCATTTTAACATCCAGGTCTCTGTTTCTCCATAATTATCCACAGACTCCTCGTGGCTTCGGTATGAGAGTTCTGTGTGGTGGTTGTTCAGTCACTTTGGTCCCCTCCTGACAGTGAGTGTCAGCTGCTTCCATTCCCTGGCTTCTGGTCTGTTTGTGCAGCTTAGTCTTCATAACAGCCTGACCACATCCCTTAGACGCGGTGCTCTTGCCTGCACTTCAGTTTATGAAAGTGCCAATCCACTGGCATCCTTTTAAGCACTGACTTTTGTCAATATTTTCCTGCTTTGATGCTCTGAGCATTGAAGAACAGGCATCTCATTTTCTATTATTTCTTTTCAAACTGTGCTTATTGAACTGTTACTGTCGAATGAGCTATCTGGAGTCCTACTTGCCTCAGCTCCTCTCTTCCGCCTTGGCTTTGATTCTGCTTCTTTTCTCTTCATCGGCCTGTCCCCTGGAAAGTCCAGCTTTTTGGGTGTATTTCCCTTTCAGCACAGAAAGCAGTCTTCAGGATGCAGGATTATTTGGAGTCTCTCCTAAATCATGTTTCCTGATTAGAATGCAGTTACCTGAGTGACTAAGACACTAATTTCAGAGCTGCTATTCTTTACCCTCTTTATGCTCCAGAATCTGTTCCACTTCCTCTCTTAGAAGCTGAGTGATTGGCAGCCTCCCAGAAGTCTTTTTCAAGTCCATACAATCTTCTACTTATGGTGTGTGGGCTTTTAAACCTGTCACACTATTAGAGGTGACTCACACGGTCCATCTAAGAGTTCTTATGGTCAGAGAACTTCAGCCTAGCAATCAAACCAGACTTTTCAAAATAACCCGCCCCTCCCTCTCTCCATTCCTTCCTCACACATTTTTTTCTTTATTATTTCTTGAGCACCACGAAGACAATACACATTCACAGAAACAATTCTTAAAATCTCACTTTTCTCTTCCTTCTGCTTCTCTCATATATTCCATATCCCTTCTTCTTGTATTAGTCTTCCAAAATTCCCCCCTACAACTTGCCTGCCACCTCTGAAGCTCAAAAGATACCTCTAAAAATGCCGGACTTCCTTGGAGGGTAAGAGAGGAGAAAAAAACTGGGCAGAGAAAACTAGAAAACCACATTCCTCTTCTAAAGGAAATAGAAATGCTGGCAAAAAGAAAAATTATAGGCAAACATTTTTTGTCCTGTCGCAAACACAAGTGAACTGTGTTTTAATATGCATTCAAGTGCTTTCTAGTAGCTTTCCTTCCGACAGGCTAATGGGCAGGAGAGACCCTGTGCTGCTGGGGCTGGGTGGTCCAGGTTAGTGAAGTGATCAGGTGCGACATGCTGCCTGGGGCCAGGGGCGGGGGGGGGGGGGGGGGGGGGGGGGGGGGGGGGGGGGGGGGGGGGGGGGGGGGGGGGGGGGGGGGGGGGGGGGGGGGGGGGGGGGGGGGGGGGGGGGGGGGAGAGTTAGGACAGCCCTCACACTAGGTGTCATTGAGGTTACAGCCAGCCAGGGTCGTAACACCAAACAGGTTTGAGGTTAGAGAAAGGGGTCAAGAGCTCCTGAGCTCATCATGTTTTAAACTATATTCTTTGGAACACTAAGCCATGTTTAGATATTTAGAGAGGTGGAGGGAGGAAGAGAAAGAAACTATATGTTACACAGCTAAAACAATTTTGTTTACTGCAAGATCACTCAGAAACTTCTTTATGATAATACTAATTACACATCCCTAAGAGGACACGACCATAAAATGTAGCCTAATGTTTCTTTAATTTATTTGATCACAGAACTCTTCTCTTTCTGGAACCCCTACAGTTTACAACATAATTTGGTAAGAGTGGATAGAGTGTATTTTTGTCTTTATTTTTATAAAGGTTTTGTAGCTGCACGTATTTTATTTGGTAACAATGTGTACGAATAGAGTG
Source organism: Macrotus californicus (assembly GCA_007922815.1). NCBI lineage: Eukaryota > Metazoa > Chordata > Mammalia > Chiroptera > Phyllostomidae > Macrotus > Macrotus californicus. Next base: position 42,560 of record VMDR010004460.1, read on the forward strand.
ATTGAGAGGGCACTATGATAGGATGCAAAGAACTTCTTTAGGTTTAAGATAATGTAAACATTAGAGTTCAATTTTTCTAAATCTCCCTTAAAATAATATATACTTATTATAGAAAAATTATAAAATGTAGGTAATTATAAAAAATACTGAAAATCACGTCGAGAGAGTGAGATTCCATGAAATTATCATCCAGAGACAATCCTCAATATGTTGTGTATCTTTCCTATATCTCCATGTGTGTATAAGCACATAGCTTTTCTGCAAAATTAGGACCATTCCATGTGTGAAGCTTTGCATTTTACTTTTCTATTTATAATATTTTGAGCATGTTATTAAAATGTTTCAAAACTTTATTTTTAATGGCTATACCTTCAGATGTATGGCTGAACCAAATTTAACTATTTCCATTTCACTGAATACCTAAGTTATTCTAAATTTTCACTGTTATAAATAACACCACAATGAACATCTTATATGTACATCTTTCTTTTCATCACTGCTTACTTTTTAGGGTAGATAACACAAACTGTCATTGCTACATTAAAGAGTAGCACTACATACTTAAAGATTCTTGTTACATACTACCAAATTGCTTTCAAGAAAAATTATCCCAGCTGTATCATCAGCATTGTATAAAACAGCCTATCTCACAACAGTCTGGTAAGAATTTTTATGACACTAAAACTTTAAATTTATTTATTTATTAATACTGTGTATAGTGCAGAATTCAAAAAATTTAAATGCGGTGAAATTTTCCTTTGACCCCTATCCTCCAGGGACCCCGCCACCCCTGAGGCAACTGACACTTGTGAATACTTTCAAAGAGATTTTGTGCAAATATATGTAAATATATTCTCTTCTTCAAAATCTTGTCTATTTAAGTGGAAAATATTTCATGGATCTCAGTCTATGTTAGGACATAAAGCACATTCTCATCTCTTTTAACAGCTTTGTGGCATCCCATGGTATAAAATGTAGTTTTTTAAACCAATCCTCTATTAACAGACATTTGTAACATTACTAGAAAAAATACATACTATTTCACATGCATGCAAGGATATCCAGTCCATGTTCCTAGAAGTCGACTTGGTGCTTTACAAAGTGTGTGCGATCAACAACTTTGCTAGGCCTTAACGAAATGCCACGTGCAGTGTGTGCCGCTCTGTATTCACAGCGCTAGTGTGAGGGGCCTGCCGGCCCCCTCTCACCTGCGGTGTGTCGGTAAATGATCTGTAGCTTTTGGCACTCCCATGATGACATAAACACCCTCAACACGGCTGACTGCGAGCTGTCACAGTACGCGGAGTCGGGAAGAGCGGTCCGCAGTCGGCCCTCGCACTGTCCGCACGGTGCGTTAGCAGACGCGCTCACCGCCGCCTGACTGAAGCATGATGCTGTGCATGGGACCGAGTGTGCTTTCACATATTTAAGAATATTTCTTTCCTTGGAGCTGTTTATGCCCCTTTTTCATTTTCTATTGGCGTCGGGGACCTCTTATTTGTGAAAGCACTTTAGAGAATGATCATCAGTCTCTTGTACGATTGCAATAGCAAAGATTTTCCTTTACTTACTTATATTTTGACTTTACTTATGAAGGTGTTGCCATGATGAATTTTTTTTTTACTTTTATATAATTGCATCCATCATGCTTTTTTAAAACTACTTGAGTCCCAAGTTATGGTTAGGTCTTCACTTTTCTAAGATCAAAACATATGAGGGTGATTCTGATATGATTTCCTCTAGTACTTTTGTAATTTTTTTTATAAAGTTGTTGAAACATTTTCTCCTGATCTGCGTTTCATTTCGGGGCACTTTCTCTAAATGTCCATTAGGTTAAGTTTGTTGATCGTACTACTCAAGTCTCCTACTGGTTCTGTCCATTGAAATCTTCAATGTTTGTGGGTGTGTCTTTCTGTTTGTTTGTTTCGATCAGTTTTTGGTTCCTGTATTTTGAAGGGCTGTGATGAGGTGCACACAAATATAACACTTACTTTATGTTGATGTTCTGACCCCTTTATCATAATGTAGTGGCTTTCTTCATTCCTGGAAATACTACTTGCTCTGACGTTTGCACTGCCTTATACTAATATATAATATAGTCCCTCTAGCTTTCTTTTCATTAGTATTTATATGACCCATCTTTTCCTCTTTTATTTTAATCTCTTCATACTGAAAATGTGTTTTTGTAACTGTTACACAGTTGGTTCTTATTTTGTTTTATAACTTTTTTTTCAAATTGCAGTGCTTAGAACACTTATGTAATCTAATTATCAGTATAGCTGCGTTTATATTTAACATGTTCCTGTTTATTTTTCTACTTGCCACATGTGTTCTTTCTTTGTCCTCTTTCCCCACCTTTTTTGGGGGGACTAATGGAATAATTTTTAGTATTCCATTTTATTTCTATTAGCCTATTAACTATATCTCTTTATTTTTAGTGGTTTCTCTAAGGTTTACCATATTTATTAGTCTACCTTCACATGATATTGCACAAATTTGCATAAATAAGTTAAAGACTCTTAAAACAGTGTGTTTCTGTTTCCCTCTTCCCATCCTTTGCTCCCATCTATTTTACTGCTACATGTATCTACATTTAGGAGAGGCTCCCCAGACCACTGTTATCATTTTTGTTTTAAACAAGTATATTCACGAGGCAGTAATAACTGGGAAAAGTATGTATTTTTTATTTACCCACATACTTACCATTTTCTGTACTCTTCATTTGTGTGCATGTGTGTTTCCAATTTCCATCAGAAAAACCATTTCACTTCAGTCTGAAAAGCTTCCTTCAACAATGCTTTCTAGCACAGATCCAGCAACGATGCATTTCCTTAGCTTTCATTTGTTTGAAAGTCTTTCTTTTACCTTCATCTCTTGATGGTGTTTTCATTGGGTTGGGATTCTAGATTGACAGCTCTCTCCCTCTCCCCTGCACGTTAGAGGTGTTATTTGAATGTATTCCCGAGGAGATGGCCGTGATATGTCTTTGTTTCTCGACATATAATGTGTATTTTTACTCCAGTGGCCTTCCTTTCTAATGTTTCTGATCTATGCCATTTTTCTTCCCTTTGAATAACTTATTTTAACATTTCTTGCAAGGCAGGGCCACTGACAAAAAAAAACTCCCTCAATTTTTGTTTCAAAAGTCTATTTCTTTTCTCTTGAAGATATTTTCACAGGAAACAGAATCACAGGTTGATGTTTCTCTCTCTCTCCTTTAAATATTTCACTCTACTCTCTTCTTGCCTGCATTGTTTCCAAGGGTAATTGATACAATTCTTATTTTTGTTCTTCTATAGGTAAGGTCATATTCCCTCTCTGCTTTCAATACTTTATCTTTTAAATTCTGCAGTTTGAATATTATATGCTTAGGTGTAGTTGCTTTTTTTTAACTTATCTTGTCTGGTGTTTTCTAAGCTTTGGATTTGTGGCTTGCTGTCTTGACATCAATTTGGGGAAATTATTCATTATTGATTCAAATATTGCTTTTGCTCCTTTCTCTCTCTTCTTTTGTAGCTGTCCCACAGTTCTTGGATATTCTGTTCCATTCTTTTTTCAGTTTTTTTATCTTTGCTTTCCAGTTTCAAAAATTTCTATTCTCACATCTTCAAGCTCAGAGATTCCTTCTTTAGCTATGTCTAGTTGACTAATGAGCCCATGAAAGGAATTTTTCATTAGTGTTTTTGAATTCTATAATTTCTTTTTAATTTTTTCTTAGAATTTCTCTCTCTCTGCTTACATTCCCCATCTGTTCTTGCATGTTATCTAATTTTTCCACCAGACCCCTTTGCATATGAATCATATCATTTTAAATGTTTAATGTCTGATATTTCCAAAATCCCTGCCATATGTGAGTCTAATTCTAATGTTTGCTTTGTCTCTTTAAACTGTGCTTTTTGCCTTTCATATGCCTTTTAATTTTTTGTTGAAAGCCAAAAGTTGTCTTGGGTAAAAGAACTCCGGTAAATAGGCTGTCAGTAATGTGGTGGTAAGACATGAGCAAAGGGGAGGCATTCCGTAGTTCTATGATCAGGTCTCATCTTTCAGTGGCCCTGTGAGCCTGGGTTGGGGGCTTCACAAGGGCTCCTCAGTTGTTTCTCCCTCTTAGTGGGGCAGGATGGCTAGAGAGAGCTGGAGCTTGGTGTTTCCCTCCCCCTAGGCTCCAATGAAACCCCAATAGGTTAGGCTCTGGGACAACAGGTTGCCTTAAGGACAGGTCTTGTTAAGAAATGAAATGCTCTGGCACATTTCAAAGTAGTTCTTTCCCTCTCCCCCTACCAGATGCATGAGAGTTTTTTCTCCAATATTCACCGTGAAAACCTGGTGGAGCTCCTAGAAGTAAAAACTCAACAAAAGTGTGGAGGCTCCTCTATACTTGTCCGCTCTGGAGATTTTAGCTCTCAGACTCGTCAATACTGAGCCTCCGGGAATTTGTCAATTACAGTATAGGTTTTCTACCTGGTGCTGGTTCTCCCAGAAATTTCTGCTCCAGCAGGTTATGATTCTCTGTACCCACATCTCTTCAATTTGGGGAACCGTGGTTTGCCCTGTGACCTCACTTCTCTGACAGATCTAAGAAGAGTTATATTTTCAGTTTGTTCAGCTTTTTAATTATTGTTAGGACTGAGTGATGAGTTCTAAGCTGCTCATATAACAAACTAGAAGCCTGGCTGTTCTCAAGATTTTCCTTTTCTTACTGGTTTGCAGCAATTTGATCATGATGTGCCTTGCTGTGGTTTTTTGTTATGTTTCTTCTGCTTGAGGTTTATTGAGCTTTCTGGAACTTTGGAACTTAATGTTTTTGTCAAATTTGAAAAATATTGGCCATTTTTTCACTTTTGTCTGCTTCCCGCGACTCCTTTCCTTCTGGATTCCAATTACACATATGTTTGACAGCTTACTATTGCCCCACAGCTCACAGATGCTCTTGTTTGTTATTTTCAAGCCTGTTTTCTCTGTTTCATTTTGGATAAATTTTTCTGCATTTGTATTTGTATTTCTATAAGTTCTAGTCACTGATTTTTCCTTTTGCAGTGTCTAATCTGCTCTTATACATACTCGGTATATTTCATTTCAGATATTATATTTTTCATTGTCTGAAATACTATTTAACTGTTACTTCTTCCATTTCCCTCTTTATTATGTCCATGCTCTTCTTAATTAGTTAAACAGAGTATATTGATAACAGGTGTTTTAAAATCCTGTTAATTTCATCATCTCTATTATTCCCAGGCTTATTTTTATTGATGCTTTTTCTCCCAGTTATGAATTGCTTTTTCTAATTCTTTCTTTGTATATATAGTAAGTTTTAGCAGTTACCCAGACCTTGTGAATTTAACATTGTTGAGTGCTCATTTTGTTGTATTCCTTTAAATTGTTTTAAACGTTTTCTGGCAGGTAGTTAAGTTGTTTTCAACATTAACTTGGCCATTTAAAATATTCTTACAAAGCTCTTTTTAAGAAGGCCTAGAGGAGTCCTTGTTTAGAGCTATTTCACCCCACTTCTAAGACTTGCTCCTTTTGAGATCTCTACTTGATGTCCTTCAATTTAACAATGTCTCTTCACTCTGGATGGACACCAATCAAACAATTTCCGGTCCTGTATGAGCATTGGGAATTATTTATTTGACAGTTTCCCTCTAATTATTTTAAAATTGTTTTTGCTTTGTGGGATGTTTTCCATTTCTCTCCTCCTTAGATTCAAGTTTCCCTTTAGTTCTTTGAGCAAACAGAGCATGCGCAGATCGGTAACCAATCAGAGATTCAAGGGCCACCCAAGCACACTCTATAGCAGCCAATCCCTCATGGACAGAAGCACACGCAGCTCCATCTATGTTTAATGGAGACGACGGAGACACAGAAATGTTGTACCATGTTCTTGCTCTCTACTTCACATGTCCCAAAACCAAAATATTTGTTTTAAGGGTTTAGACCTTATTTCTAAAAATAAGCCATTTGGGAACACATATAAATTGCTTTATATCCAACATCAGTGTCTGACCTTTGCTTTATATAAATCAGGGAATATATGGTGATTATTCCCTGATAAGGAGGTTAGTATGACTTGAGTACAATAAATGGCCCAGTTTCTTAAAGTTATGTAAAATCCACTGGGCACTCCATGCCTTTGTGAATGGGGCTTGAACTTAAACCTCTATAACGGAGTTGGGTCAGTTCCCGCCACCCAATGACACTGAAAAAATTTAGGGATAACAAAACAACACCTCCCGTTCCCTCCTCTCATCTCCCATCAGTCTGAACAGAAGTGCCCACAGGGAACATACTATTACAAAGACCCCTGACCATATCTCCAAATGTCACCTGGGTTACCCAACCCTTCTTTTATCAGCAAGCCAACACTCTTCTCTGACAGGTTACTGCTCTGGCTGGGGCATAACCATGATTTTGGAGAGAGAATCCACTGCCAAAGAGACCTGAACAGCACTTCGTACAGCTTTTTTCTCTAATAAATGGCAAGGGCTGAATCCTGAAGCATACCTGGTCCTGATTTCCTTTCTGCTGAAGATAGAAAAATTGGGAAAACAGCATTTTCTGAGATGAAATAGCGGAAAGGAAATAGATGATACATAATCACTTTAAGTGTTGGTATCAGCAGAGCTGGAAAAATCCCCTGTTTAAATCCCACAGTGAAAATCTGCTAATTTTGAGGGGATTAATTCAGCTGAATAATTTTGGATGGGCAGATATTGGAAGTAACTATTCTAACAGTTAAACTACTCTAGGGAAGGAAACTTAATTTTTAAGTCTCTGGCAATAATTGCAAACAGAATTTGGTATTTTTTAAGCTGCACAATTGGAACTGTTTTTTATGATACTACTTACATTTCTATAATCTCTGCATTCCAGTCGTGTTAACATTGTATTCAGATACAAATTCATAATTCAACTATTACTGTCTGATAGCCATTAGATAGTAATCTCCCTATTTACCCTATCAAAAAAAAGGACCCAGGCATGACTGGATCTGGTTGGTATAATAATCCCTATAAAAGATTTCCTTTCCCATTTTCAACACAGTGGCAAAGCTCTGAGAACAATATTCAAGCGTTTAGCAGAGGACAGTGGCCTGCGGGGTCAGTCCCAAGCTATGAGAAGCATGAAGCTTTTACAGCTTTCTGCCTGGTTGGCAAGAACTGACACAAAGCTGGCAGAAGACACAGCGGGGGTGGAGACACAGGCGCACCTCTTTGACTACGCTACTAAAACTCTTCCCTTAGGAACTGCTTGGTAGGTCCTCAAACATGTAGAAAAAGCTCTGATGAGCAGTTGGAAGCCCCTTTGGGGCACAGACGTGTGTCTCATTTTATTCCTATGTCCTCAGTGCCTAGTGTCCTGCTGAGACAGCAGAAGCTCAACACATGGGTACATGACCAATGGTGGCCTGGGGGAGCCCCCTCTCTCTGACCAGGAATGTGCCTTTTCACCCTTTCCTTGCTGAAATGGTGGCAAGTGAAGGAAATGGACCCGGGTGGAGCTCTCGCCTCATCTTCTCAAAGACGTGCGTTCCCTGAAGGACTCACACTTTACATTTACGGCCAGACTGTGAATTCTTATTGTTTTTAACTATTCTCATGTCTTGTTTGAGAATTACGATACTTCCAGCAAAGGGAACAGCATGTGACAAAGTAAGGAGGGATGAGATTGTATCTTATGTTTAGAAACTGTTCTCTCCAATTTTTTTAATTTCCTGTTTTAGCTGTCCAGAGTGGGTTCAGAGGTTAGAGTGAATGATATTTCTTTGCTCATGGCTATTATCATAATTAGTCTGTTCAGGTTTCTTTCTTGTTTTATTTATATATCTATTACTTTTCCCATAGACAGGCTCTTGGCTTGTAATATACTAAGGCTCCCACTGATAACAGATAGCATCTGTAATAAAAAGCCACATAATTTTTTTTAAGGAATCTTTTGTATAAAGACATCTGAGGGGGTCACAGGGGTCAAGATTCTGGAGAGAGTTAAGAGAAGTAAACAGACCTTCTGTAACTGCATCTTCTCTGGAGGCATTTGTTATTTTGGCTAAAGGGCAAAACCCTGAGAATCAGGCTCTATCTGAGCTCAGTAAGAGAACCCAGAAGTTTCCGGCAGTCTCACAGGGCTGGAAACCTGAGTGGCTGCAACATGCCTCATTTTTCCCTAAAGACACTTGACAAATTCTGGAGCTACACTCACTGTAAAAAGATAAGCAGAAAACTGTTGAAAAGCAGAAAGGACTTCAGGGTAGTCTCACAATAATGATGAAACAAACAACAGAGTTCAGGGCTTACCAAGACGGGGGACCCGATGACCATATCAGGAAGATTTGGAAGACTATACCCTAGGATAGGGGTGTCAAACTCATTTTCACCGGAAGCCACATCAGCCTCATGGTTGCCTTCAAAGGGTCAAATGTAATTTTAGGACTGTATAAATGTAACTACTCCTTAACTAGGGGCAAGGAGCCCTACATTCGGCCCTTTGAAGGCAACCTCAAGGCTGATATGGCCCCCAGTGAAAATGAGTTTGACACCCCTGCCCTAGGAGCAGGGATGAATCAGAGGTGGACGGGACTTACAAAAATGGTATATAAGCATTTTCTTAGCTCAGAAACAGTGTAAGCCTAATGAAGGAAAGGGCGAATCAACTTGGGTAAGATATAAACATCATTTGAAATCTCTAAAATTTTCAAATCCACAAAGTGTAGCATGTAATAAAACTAGATTTAAGAAGCAGGAAAGCGACTGATAATCAAGCGATAAAACAATGAATAGAAGCAGACTTAGAAACAAACCAGGCACTTAAGTTTATAGAGGAGAATTTCAAAATAAATGAGATGAATATAAAAATAAAATGGAAAAAATGGTGGAAATACTGAATGGAAAAATGAGGCATTATGAGAAGTAATTTGAATTCATACTTTAAAAGAGTCATATTGACATTTTAGAACTGCAAAGTAACTATCACAGAGGGTCTGCTTTTAGTTTAGAAGGGGTGACCTGCTAATGAACCTACCACCCTATAATAGCCATACACCCTGAAAATACACAAAAACACAGGGGAGAAAAGCTATCTGAAGGTTCTGGAGAATGAAAAACTCAGGCTGATCACAGAAGGGAGCTGGAACTTAGAAAAGTGATCAGCATGGTAAGAACGCCCTGTTTTTATCACTTTACCCTGAGGTGAACAAATGTGGAGGCAACAACGCCAGGTTCCAAGATTCCAATGAGAAAACCCATCGACTACTGCCCAGAGTTAGTGGGGAAAGGAGTATGGGGCAACCACAATCACTGAAGAATGACGAGGGAACCTTGGAAAGGTACATACACACTTCTGCATGTAAACTTAGTCCAAGCCTATGACTGATCAACGCATCATGCAGACAGTCCCAGGACAGGCCCCATGCTTTGTGTGCTGCCGTACCCTCAGTAGCTATTACAATGCCTGGCCCAGGGTAACGGCTTGCTTCATATATATTTGTTGAACTGAACTGAATTTATCTGAGGCCTTTGGAAAAAAATTCAGTGACTTCACCCTAATTCTCCAAGGACATATTTTTTTTCCTGCTACTATCTATCACCTGTGATGAGCAAAACCTGTTAATGCCTGGCTGGGAGTGCCTCAGGCCTATGGAGATGAACAGTGGCTCTGTGGCTACCAAGCCTCATATCCTTTACACATGTCAAGTAGGAGCTCCCATTGTTTTTACTCCTTGTGCAAGATTCGGATTCCTCCTAGAATCAGCACAGACTGTGTGCCGAGGCTCACACCATACCCAGTGCTAAGAACAAACACTTTCCACAGAATGCATTAGTTCCTAGGTTTTTCCACAGAGAAGTGAAAACGTGCCCTCCCAAAGACAAGTGCAATTGTTCATGGCAGCTTTACTCATAATAGCCCCAAGCTGCAAATGAACCAAAACTGCATAGGCAGATAAACATTTTGCGGCATATCCATGCAATGGAATACTCTTCAGCAATAAAAAGGAACAAACTTTGGGCAGATAAGAAATACGCTGAACAAAGGAAGCCAAACACACAAGAGGACATACTGTATGCTTTCCTCTTACATGAAAAGCCAGGATAGGCAAGACTAATGTATAATGGTGGAAAACAAATCGATGGTTGCCTGGGGCCCGGGGTGGGAGAGATTGGCCACAAAGGAGTACATGGGAGCTTTGGGGATGGTGGAAATGGTCTGTATCTTTACTGCAATGGAGATTTCACAGATCTGTGTATACATTTGTGAAAACTCATTGAATGTACAATTAAAATAAACATATTTTGTTGTATGCAAATTAAACCTCAACAAAATTGACCAAAATTAAAATAAATTCTAGTTTTCATATTCAGTTTTAGCTGGATCTCTACATCCAGGATGAGGCATTGCAATGGAGCAACCTATGATATTCCAAGGCTCAGGCTCTAGCCAGTTGCTGGACCAGAGCCCTGGGACTGACTTCCTCTCAAATTCAATGTCACAGGTCTAGCCGTCCACTCCTCTGAACGTTTCTAGTCACAGAACCCTATCCTAGGTGTTAGGAGATGATGATGAGTTCTTGGCTAACAAAGAATTCCCATGAAGAGCCATTGGATTACCAAAACTTGGCACAGTGCCCTCTAAATGAATGAATGAGACAACAGCAAAAGAAGAATATTCCCAGAGGAGACCTTAGATCTCTAGAATAGTACATGTGCAAGGACTGGGAGAGGCAGTGTGGAGAGGGAGGAAAACAGCAGCTTTGAAGAAAACCATCAGGCCAGGAAGTGCCTCAGAACTGGCTCTTACAACAAACCTGAGCTATGAGGTGCACGACATCAGTGTCTGAAAATCCTGGCAGTGGCCTCCCGTACTCATTTCAGTGGGCCAGGCAAACACAGCAATCCCCGCTGCGGCAGACTTCCTAGCGAGGGAAATTTTATTTCCCATGCACCTGCAACTCCCAACAAGATCCATCTCCAGCCAGGACAAGCCTATAAAATGTGACTCTCATTTCACTAAAACTCCTTGCGGAGCATCTGGCCTCTCCCAGAACGCTCCCAGGCAGGCCTATTTTCCCTGGACCCATGTGTCTCTTGCTCACCACCGCAGACGTGTATACCCATCCTGAATCAATTAATCAGCATGAGCTCCCTCTCAATGACGGCCAACAAAGACATTCTAAACATGGCTTGATGTAGCTCTCACAGCTCTTGCTCCATCCACACTCCTCCTTGGCTCGTATGTAACCCATCTGTTGATGAAACATTAACGACACACAGTGTGTCACACATACCCATACGTTCGGTGCAGGATTCAGGCTAGAAGTCATGCTTTTGGGGAAGCTTCAGAGGAGTATGGGGAACAGGCTCTGTTGGCTCTCCCACTTAATAAAAGATTCCATGCCTTGGCTCCCTGGAAAAACATCTGATCAGAAACAGCAAATGTCCTACTAAGTAAACCAACATGAGAAAGAAAAATCATGAACACAATTCAGCTGCAGATGTTGGAAAGGGTGATAGAATGGCTTTATGTGGGGGTGTAAGACCACCTCAGAGGAAGCAGTAATGGCTTGAGGAGGGTAGGACAGGGGACATTTTGCTTTGCCCTGAAAGCCTGTGATGCTACCAGAACTATTTTACTCATTTGTTGATAGTCTCATTAACTGAGGAGCTGAAGCTGAAAGTAATACTGTGCCTGACCAGGACCAATGGTAGCTCCTTAGAAGCGGCCCACCCGAGATTTCCCACCTCTCATCCCATCACTGAAAGCTGCTGCAGGAGTCAGCAGGGAGAGCTTCTCTGCCACCGCTGCCCGTACCACATTAGCTTCCTCCCAAGGTCCTGGGGCAGTGCTGTATTGTAGATCCCGATACACAAGCAGAACAAGAGAGTTCCATCAAGACCTCAGTTATTGGCCTATTAAATAGTTGATGAATAAATAAATGTATAAATGAATGAATGAATGAATAAGCAGAGTTGTCCAGCTAAGGTCTTGCCCAGCATCCTAATTGAATATGATAATCATAAGAATACCAAAATGCATTTTTCCTTAAATATAACACCTTAAACACACACACACAAATCTTCTTCTATTTCTTTCTCTATTATTCCCTTCTTTCCTTTTTTTAAATAAATGAAGAAATCAAACATATATGCAAAGCAACTGCTGATTTATTCATTTATTTCTTGTATTTCTTCAGTGGAAGCCTCAGAGTAGAATATAACAGGGCTCTGTCTGAGCATCTGGGTACTGCTGTCGAAGGTATGAAGCTGATTTCTGAAGCCCGTCTTTGTGTGAAGGGCAAGTTCTTGGTGGTCTGGGCCCCCACTCTGTCTGTCTTGGGACTGCTGCTGATTGATGTAGGGAGAAAGCTGGGCACAAGCTGTGGCTGGAGGAGGCAAACACTGAGGACATGCTGATGGGTCTGGGAGAGGACCTCCGCCATCTGGCTCTCCCCCCCACAACGGCGGTGCTGGAGGAGGCAGGAAAAGGCAAGCACATTGAATTACTCTGATACATATCCTGGGACATTTCAAAGCTCCCTGCAGGGGACTGAAATGCTCTTTAAAGCTAAACATCACAAATAATTAGAGAACAATTTCTTGTCCTGCCTATAACACATTTTGTGGATGGAGTTCAGCCCATAAGCACAGATTGGGGCATGGTAGTGGGTAACTGTGTGAGGAAACAACATGGCATTTCGGAATCAGCTTGCTTGGCTTGTGATACACACTGGGATGGGTTAAATTTTTCGGGGATGAAACTACCATATTTTGCTGTGTATAATGTGCATTTTTTTGCCTAAATATTTGAGGGAAAAATAAGGATGCACATTTTACATGGGTAGTACTAATTCCATATCTATATAAATGTTTTTAATTATTTAATTTATGCTTATCATTAAAAGTGTAACTCTAGAAAGCAATAACAATATCCGTGTGCAAAACGATACCCTGAAATATGATCATCGGTTTTGTTTCTAGAAAAAAATAAATAAATAGAATTAAAAAATTAAAATGAAAGATTTTTTTTCCTGAAAGTTTGGGCCAAAAACGTGGGTGTGCAGTATACATGGGAGCGCATTACATACGGCAAAATATGGCAGCACGTGGAAGAAGACTTTCATTCATTCCCCTGTCCAAAGCTGATCCTGTGGGTTTCCTATGATGTGTAAGCCCGACTCGCAGATAATAAACACATTTAGAAAAGGAGGCACAAAAGTACCCCTGAAGTGGCTTGGATGTCTTAATGGAACACAGAAGGGTAACTTGATCAGTTAATGTCATCCCCTCTTTTCTACATTTCCTGAGTAGCCATGTTACATTGCAAATACTTAGTCTGGAAAGACGAGGAATGCTATTTTTTATTGTTCTTTTCCTTCCACAAATCCAGCAAAGGCCGAAAGACAGAATCAGGTCAGGCTACCAAAGGTACATTCACACCTCCTTAGCTTCCTAGGATGCTGGAGAGAAGTTAAAGTTCAAGTTCTCACTCAGAAATGTACAGGAAGTTGAGTATGAGGTCAATTTCCATCCTGTCAGGAACTGGTCTCCCCGATCTAGTGCAGCAGGTGAGTAGTCAATGAGCCTTTGAAACTGACTTAGCAATGTCCCCCTTCTGTTTTCAAAGAAGTGGATATTTTGCTTATTTAGGATGGATGGCTAGAAGTATCACGCTGATCTTCAGAGGGAATGGGAGTCATTGATTTTAAAGCCTCCTCTTTCTCAACGCCCACTTGGAAGTTGAAAGTTACGAATGATGCCTTTTATATTTTTGTCCATCGCTCTCTACACATTTACCAGTGAAAGACAAGACAGATTTGCTAGGAAGAGATAGAAGGGAAGAAGGGAAATAGTGACTGCATTCAATGGCACTTGACTAAAGAACCTCCAAACGCCAAATCTTGTCCTGCCAATCACTCCTCAACCCTTGGCATTCCCAAGGGAGCTACATACAAGAAGACTAATAACACATGAGAAACAAAGTGACAGTTCATTATTACCTTTCAGAGTTTGACATTTTATCTAAGTTTAGGGTTAGAGAGCTTGGTTTACTTAGGGCATAGGAAGGACCCTCCTGCCCATCTACCCCACACACTTCGCTTCACCTCAAATTCTGGACCTTAACTAGTCCCTTCCAGCCACATGTCATGAAACTAAAACAATGACACATTATGGAGGCAGAGAAAGATGGCTAGGCCCTAAGGGATTCTTGGTTCTACTGGCAATTGCAACCCATGGACTAAAAGCAGGAAGTGTAACAGAAGATCACCAGAGCAGACATGGTCTTTTTATTGTACTCTATCAGGAAACATGGCCAACCAATATTTTACAGTTGGCCAAACAGAATGCCAAGTCATTCTCCCTTAAGAGACATGGGGAAGCTAGAAAGAGAAACAGTAAAGTGGGTAAAAAACAGAAGCGTTCCTTTCCCTATAAAACATTCACCCTCTCCCCACAAAAATGCTGTATTTGAAACCCTACAAAAATAAGCTCATAAAATAGAGGAGGCTTCTCCAGTAAAACTTAAAATACATATTTAGTCTCAGAAAGCTGATGAAATAAGGAATAATTATTTAATTTTAGGAGAAATTTTCACTTCTCAAAATATGTGATTCTACAGAAAGAAATTCTGACTTTGTGAGGTCCAACCATTTTGGGCAGACATTTTTGAAATCCTGGATCCCCCAGCACAGACTACAGAGATAAATGTAAAAGTTCAATTTTAATGTTTTTGAGATTATTCTTTTAACAGATTTAACTGAAAGTGTAACCAAAAGAAAAAGGGCCCAAAAGCATAAACGCATTTACAGGAATGGCATTAACCAAGGAGAGTGATCCGGGAGAAATCAGAGACAGAAGGAGCGGCTCCCAGAAGTCAGCAGAGGAAAACCATAGCACGGTAAAGTCAGCACATCTGGGCAAGTTCTCATTTAGTGGCTGAAGGGATACCCTGCAGGTGGTGGTCACACTCGACTGGCCCATCAGTTCAGGGAACCCATCGGAGCCTACCCAGCAGAACTTGATAAGACAGACCTTTACAAGGGGGGTTAATAGCAAAGATGGCACCTCCCAGAGTCCTTCAAACCTGCTCTGGGTAATTTGAAAGGCCAGAAAGCTGATGTACCCAAACTTGCTGACTTTTTACTACTACTCTAGTCAGTTTAGATCACACAAGTAAACTACAGAACATAATTTTCAGTATGAAGCACCAAACTCTGACAAAGATGGCCTTTTTCTGCCACGAGGTAGAGAGGTATTATAAATCATCATTCTATCAAGAAGAAACTGATCCCTCATACTGGATCCCTCATATTTAAAGGCATGGTCCTGGCCCCAGCCGGTGTGGCTCAGTTGGCTGGGGTGACTGTCCCACAGACGCCAAGGTTACTGGTTCGATTTCCACTCGGGGCACATACCTGGGTTGTGGGTTTGGTCCTCTGATAGATGTTTCTCTCTCACATTGATGTTTCTCTCCCTCTCTTTCTCCCTCACTTCCCCTCTCTCTAAAATCAAAAAATAAAATTAATTTTAAGAGATTTCTTTAAAAACATGGTCTTGGTTACATAGGGAAAATTTTAAGTAAAATGACACGGAACACCTCTCTGCCTGGCTCTCTGCATCTTGCTTACATTCTGCATTATCTATACGAACTTGTTCAGATTTTTGTCCAGCCTGTGCATCTGTGATAACTTGGAACAATCTTGTAAGGGGAGACTTCTCTGTAAATCTTTGTCATTGAACTGCCCCACATTAGTGAGGAAAGCCTCTTTGTAGGCGGTGTATGTATGTGTATGTTAATCAAGACATACCCTTTTCTACAGGAAATTAAAATTTGGGTAAGGAGTTCACAAAAAAACTATATGTATTTAAACATATATCTCAACATAACAATATACTGAGATGTCTTTCTGGAGTACTCATTTGATCCTGTCATATGAATCACCTCTTGAGTTTGGTAGGTATGCAAACTGGTTTCAGTCTTGCAGCATTAGTACCAGAAGCATCTCCAGGTCAACTTCCTGACTACCATAAATCTCACAGCAGCGAGGAACTGGGTACAGCATTCTGGACAAGTGAAGTACAGGACACCCGTTGAGAAATCTGGGTCTCTAGCAGGTTGTCAGGCTTATATTCTCCACGTGTCCACCTCTTGCTGCACAAATGAAAGGATCAGTGACTTCAGGAGACCCTCCCCAGAAGAGATGGGGCTACTCCCTAACTGGATTACCAATGTATTTAGCTAAAGCCGTTTGAAAACTGCTCGTCAAGCTGAGGTTTATGATGGCGTAGTTTTTTAGGATTCAGATGGTACTGTGCAAATAGGAAAGGCAGAGAGAGAAAAACTACTTATGCGCTCCATTAATTCATTCAGCCAATATTTCTTAAGTACTCTGGTGTTCACAGGACTACTTACGTCAGCATGTCACAGAGTGAAAGGCTGGATCACAGAGTCGAGCACACAGTCTGGGATGCATGAGTCATTACTTTCTCCAATCATTTGGAAAATTACTGTGCTCTGCTGCCAAAGCATAACCACATTCCTGGACAGGAAGGGAGATGAAGCTTCCAATGTTGAAGTGTTAGAGCAGCCTGTTAGTGGGGACAGCTTTCTGCTTTGTTAATGGGTAGCCTGGCTGAACCTGTAGAAAGAATCTTAAATGTGGACTAGAAACAGCACAAAAGAAATATGGCAGTCTAGCTCAGAAGCAAGGAGATATGGGGAAAGACCTTGAGAAATCTCTGAGCTCCATGCCTCTCAGCAAATCTACATTTATTAGAGATGAGAAAAGACATATTGGGTTTTCCTTAACCCAATTCAGAATTCAGGTAGGATGTATTGTATTCTTTAAAACTCAGTCTGAGAAATAAATGCAACTATTACATCTATTATTAACTGCTTTTCCCTTCTTTCCCTTAGATTCCTTTAAAGAAAAAATATTTCCAAAAAAATCAAGTCTTTCATAAAATGAGATTCCCAAATTCTCATGAAAAGATGCTAAAAATGACTGAACTCTGTTTTCACTAAGGGAACATTATTCTATATTCATTATTTTGCCTGCCATGGAGATTAAAATATTTTCTCTAATCCTATAGCATCCTTTTCCCTACATATTTATAGACTGGCCCTGCTTCAACTTTCTTGTCTTTGCAGACTATTTCTTTTGAAATAAAAACTAACAACTTTCCATTTCAAATAAAACAAATAAAGCAGGCTATGAAAACTGACATCACTTAAACCTGAATCACAGGCTTCCAACCAGCCAGTACAACCTTACAGCTCAGAAGAAAGCCAGAGACATTCAAAAGGATTGGGGGGTGGGGGTAGTGGGGGTAAGGTAGGGGGGAGCAATGATTAAAATCCTTGAAATTCTCCAAATGT